>JAMQGT020010749.1:0-38475 GCA_024447675.2 Pterophyllum scalare | reverse complement strand
ATACTTTGAACTCCCTAATGTCCCTCTGTAATGTCCTGTGCAGCTCTTGCTGAACTACCAGCGGTGGCGGAGGGAAAGTCCTGAGATCAGCAGCTGTCTGTCTCCTTCCTCTGTGCTCGGCCTCCTCAACACATCATATCATGCCGTGCTCCCTCAGCGAGATCGCACAGGCAGCAGGGTACTCATCTACAGGATTGGTCAGTGTGTGTGTGTGTGTGTGTGTGTGGCTGGATTATTGAATGGGCCTACTGGGAACAGGCCTCATGACAGCAAAGACAGAGAAACTACTGTGGATGAGAGCAGGGAGAAAAGGCACATGTGGACTGCTCAGTCGGGATCAATAATAATTAATAACCATCTCCTCTTACCAGAGCAGCTGCACCCACATGAAGGTTAAAACGAGTGATTTCAATCAAGCAGCACACAAACACGAGAGCGATGCACACAGAGGACATGAGGAAAACCTGGGAAAAATGAACCAAAATAGGAATTCTCACAGCACTCCTGGTATTTTCTTTCTATTTCATTGAAGACATATATAGTAAAGGTTGGTCAGCAAAGGCACAGACAGCAGGTCTCCTAGCTAGAACCACTGCACACAAAGACGAAGGCTGCTCATCTGCTGCAGAGGCTAAAAAGTTAAAAGACAATATGTGAGCAGTGACTTTTACATACATTTACATCATTGTCTGAAACATTCAACACTGTAACAATACGGGACCAACAGAGTAGGCTCCCTTTAAACCAGTTTGTCCACAGAATGCCTACAGATGAAATCACCCTCGTGAGTATAATCACTGAAGCACTGTCGAACATGTTACACAACATTTTAAACATATACTAAGAGCGGTCAGCTCAGATGTATGCATCTCTGCTGACTACATCTCAGTTCACCTTTGAGCACACAGTTCAGTAATCTGCTGTTCATCACACATCAGTTTAAACAGCACAAAAAGGAAGAGATAAGCTGAACTGGGGGACATTTATATTGCTGCACTGATGAATGAGCGCAGTAGAGGTTTACCTGTGTGGAGGCAGGCGTAGATGCTCATTACTACAATAGCGAGTAGAGACACACGTCTGCTGAGAGCGCCTGCTGTGCACGTGTCAGATCAACAGCAGGAAAGGCTAACGTGTTTCCAGTTTTGGCTCTTAATGATCTTTTCGGAGGCATCTGTAAGTGCCTTATCTCCTCCTGTGCTCCTTGAAAACTAAGCTAAGGACTGCTTAAATACATATTAATCACGTGGAGTCATATCTATCTGTTTGCAGGGCAGTGGAACCCAAAAGACTGGTCGGCCTTCCAGGTATTCAGGGTCAGCCTGATGACATCGGAGATCATCTCAAGAGAGCATGAGACACAAAGGCAGGGTCTGAAGGCCATATTTGACCTGGCGGGGTGGAGTTTAGGCCATGCCCTGCAGATTAACCCTTCCATTGCTAGGAAGATATCCTCTGTGCTTTCGGTAGGACTAAGATCACTCTGTGCAAATGACACCCAGCATTTTATAACAAGTTCGCTCTTTAATAAGCACGTTGAGAGGGTTGACAATCATTAATAATCAGCATTCACCAGATTGCCCCTGTTTTTCCTTTCTTTCTATGACCAGAACCCTTTTGTTACAAGAGCATCTTACTGACTGTGAGCTAGTAGTACAAGGGAAACCTTGCTGATTGCATCGGTATTGTACCTACAACAAAACAGTATGTTTCCTGCACCAACGGGGTGCACCCCATAGTTTGAGAAACACTGGGTTAGGGTTACAGTAATGTGCAAAAGTGTTGAGTCACCCCTCATTTCTTTATATTTTGCTTTTACAAAGCCAGACTTTCTTGCCAGTGTTGTGTCGATACATAACAGAAAACTGAGCAGTGAATCCATTTAAAATGGAATCTTTAGGAACTTGCTAGCTTTACCTGTTACTAGCAGCCTGCTGCAAATGCACATCATTTGTTAACTCAGTTTGATGAGCAATACCATTTTTACACCAACAAGGTGACTCACAAAGAGCTGTTAGCCAAAAAAAAAATCTCAGCATGCTGTACGGTGTGTCCTTAACACATTTTCAGGAAACAGGACAAGTAGAGGGGAAAAAAAGAAGTGTCAGTCATAAAAAAAAAAATCTATCTATAGCAGATGGACAGTATTTGAAAGTCATGTCCTTAAGAAACAGGAAAAAAAATCCAGCAGAAAACTGACAGGACCTGAGAGATGTATCTGGACCTTCAGCTGATCCACCTACTGGTTACTGAAGCTTCATCAGAAATGGTCTCAGTGGAAGGGCGGCTGTCAGGAAGCCATTCTTAAGGACGGGAAACAGGGAGGAAAGGCTGAGGTGTACCAAACTACACAAGAACTGGACTGAAAGTCAGTGGCAGCAGCATTTATGAAGTGATGAATCCAAATTAGAAAATCTTCTACAGCCATCTGTAAAACATAGTTGGAGACTCTGTGCTGTTAGAGATCTTGTGAAAAGTGATGGAATTATCAATTTGGAAAAAGTACAGATTTTGATCCCTCCGGAAAGTTTCTGATTGGCAACAGTTTGATTTCTTTTTCAGCATGACAGCGATCCCAAACACACTGCCAGTGCAGTGCACACATTCCTGGATAGAAAAACAAACAATGAAAACACCATCAGTCATGGATTAACCTCCTCAGAGCCCGACTCTCAACATTACTGAAGCAGTGTGGGATCATCCTGACAGAGAAGGCAGGCTCGGGTGCAAAATAATAAATGATCAGATTTGTGATGCTGAAGTTAAAAAAAACTGCGTAAATGATCACTGTGATCACTGTGGTTGAATTGCTTTGTGTTTGTGTGACTGGAGCATGCATTTGTGAGTCCTCAAAAGTTACACACAAATCACTGTACACATTTGTAAATCTTATTCTCACTAACAAAATCAAAAGAAATGAATGGTGACTCAAGACTTTTGCACAGTACTGTTCATCTACCCTGTCTATGGGAATTTCTCCTTTTTGGCACCCTGATGGCAGTGTTATAACAGACGTTATTTAGCATGTAGCTACACGCAGCTTAATCCTAGCCCTGCCTCTAAGTGGCTGGAAGTTTAGAGGTGAAGGTCTGACTCAGAGGATTCTGTATTATTTTATTATCAACTTGCTTAAATATGTTTTCATGCTTGCTTATGTGTTTGCTTCTGTATGTTTAGGACTCTTTTCCACTGAAGGTCAGAGGAATTCACCTGGTCAATGAGCCGATGTTCTTCCGTCCAGTCTTTGCCATGCTTCGTCCCTTCTTGCCTGATAAGATCAAGCAGAGGGTCAGTACCCTTGTTGTCTCACACACCGCTCACACTAGACTGCAGATAACCATCTCTGCTGCATCAAATGCGTGAATAAATATGGTTTTTAAACAGACTTTAAACCCTCTTCTTTGCAGATCCATATGCATGGTGCGGATTTCCACGATGCTTTACGTGACTTCTTCTCGCCACACGTTCTGCCTCCAGAGTATGGAGGGGATGGGCCTGGAATAGTAGAAGTGTGTCAGGACTGGACCAACCAGCTGCTTCAGTCAGAGAGCCTCCTGCAGCAGATCGCTACCCACCCAACGGGTGACGTCACCGTAACTCCTGACGACTCTTTGATCACAGAGGAAGGATGATGTTTGGACTCTTGGATCTCTTATCGTTGAAGTTGTTGGCTGAGCTGAGAGGAATGCTTGTGATCTGATCCATGTGACTTTGGAACCTGACTCATACAGGATTTTTAAGACCAATGCCAATGTTGAATATTTGGTGATTTAAAAATCAGATATTTTGATATATCTGCGGATTTATTATTGGAATATTTTTTGTTATGTTACACATATTTTGTGATGTGTAATTATTTATTTACTCATGTAGCCCCCGGCCTAGCTCTGCTAGGATCAGCTGGTTGTTGTGTTTGTGGCGTGTGCGCTCCGGTCACGTTGAAGGGTGTTTCTGCATCTCTGCTTTGCTTTTTAATTTTTCATTGATCGGCTGATACAGATACATTTCCAAATCGCTTATATGGGCCCACTGATAAATCATGTGGGTTCTAGTTTACATGATGTGTTGTTTTTTTAGCTAACACGTTTTGTTTTACTCTCAGAAACCTTGAAAGAACATCTTCTAAATCCACTCTGTGAGATGAGGAGCGTGATGTTCGTCTCATGTCTGGGCATATTATTGTGCTCTATCTCATATCAGCACATTGGTGCTGTTCAGCATCACATTAATGTTGTTCCAGGACTATGATTGCAAACGATGAGGCACACTGTTTTGATGTCATAGCTTTGTGATTCAAGAAAAGGACCCTACAGTACCAAAGCACTGCTCTTCAGGGAGTGGAAGAAGAACTATAGAGAGGAACAAAATCTATATCAGGTTACAGTCACGTGTTAACCCAAGAGACTGAGGTCTGTGTCCCATACAGGCAAAACATTAACGGCTTATTATTTTCATATTTTGTTTAATTATTATTGGTTTTCAGTCACAGAGTTTCTAGGCAATGAGAAGACTACAGAGACACACAGTTAGGTGTAATAAAGTCATAGTTTGGGTTAACATGGACTGCTCTGCCGGGAAGCTAAACTTTGTCCCACGTGAAGTCTTTTCCTCTTAGTCATACAAAAACCTCAATACTGCAAAACAAAGGCAACACATAACTGCCACAAAGTGCAGTTCCTCTAATGGCCACTTGAGGCTCCAAAAGCGAGTCAGTTTCACATGGATTTGAACTTGTGTAATATTGTTGTATCGATAACAGCTTTGGTCTCTGTGCAGGTTCCTCCTTCATAACAACTGTACAGTAAACTTAAAGTTAGGGTTCTGAATCTTTTGACTGGCATGTGCCAACCTGGTAACTTAGCACTTCACAATCTATGGTCAATAATGCATGATGGCACCTAAAGTGTGGACTCCAGAAACCAGTGGGGCTGCATCCATTATTTATATACAGTCTGTGTGTTAGTCTGCAAAGCTACAACATCACAACAAACTGATGATCCTGGAGAAACATTAATTATGATATTGTCAGAATAACACCAGCACAGGAGTCTTAATTTGGATGTACTAACTATGCCAAATGTAGGAGAGAGAGACTTAGGAGAAAATAAGGAAGAAGTAAAGAAGTAAAAACCTTTAAAGCTTATTAACTGATGTACTGGGTGGGGGCATGTGGGGACAAATTTTGGAGGTGAGAGCCTTTGCTGAGATGGGTAGATGTAAGAACCACGAACTGGCCTTTTAAGAGGTTTTTAAAAAGACATCTTTCAGAGTTCTAACTATTTTTTCCTGCTCTGGGATTAATAAATATGAACTATTATAGTCTGCTGTCAAGTGGACCTCAGCAAAGGTGAGAGTCTAAAGCTTCAACAAAGCATCTGGAGGGTCTCATAGCCTGGACAAACCAGTCTGTCATCTGAATAAGAGTATTCACTGAAACAGCATCAATGACCTGAAACATGTTTTTAATTCCAAGAAGGACAAAATGTAAAAATAAATAAATATGTATATTAAAAAATATAATTTTATAAAACATGTGTGGGTGTGAATATGTGAAATTGAGGTTGTATTTGTCCATCCATCCACTCTCTTCTGATTACCCGAGGCCGGGTCGTGGGGGCAGCAGCCTAAGCAAACCCAGACGGTCCATGTCAGTCGATGGCTGGACCAGACTCACTGAAGTCTTTGAGGTTCATATTCTGGGGCCAGTTATCTGTGCCAAACTGTATTGAAAGCCATCCAATAGTTGATAAAATGATTAACTCAAATCTGGGGAAATGAATGCTTGTAAAATTTCATGGTAATAAAATTCTAATAGCTGAAGCGATATGTGAGTCTGGGCCACAGAGACTTAGAGAGTGTTGCTGAGTATAAAATCTGCTTTGTAATGTACTTTTTCAGTATATGTGTTGCTCTGTAGGGATATATATATATATATATATGTATATGTGTATATATATATATTTATATATATATATATATATACACACACACACACACAATATATGTATATGTATATATATCTATATATACATATATATATGTATATATATATATATATATATACACACACACACATACATATATATATATATATATATATATATATATACACACACACATACATATATATATATATACACACACACACGCACACACTGAGGCTTTACAATTTACAGTAATGTAAAAAAAACTCTGCAGGTCAGTGTAAAACTAAGTACACACAATGGTTCGATAGCTTGTTTCATTTTAGCAGGAACTTGAAGTAGTTGTTTCATGTCTTTTGTCCTGTCTCTCTCCCCCTCAGCACCAACCGGTCGCAGGAGATGACTGCCCCTTCCTGAGCCTGGTTCTGCTGGAGGTTTCCTGTTAAAAGGGAGTTTTTCCCTCCCACTGTCACCAAGTGCTTGCTCATAGGGGGTCATTTTGATTGTAGGATCTCTACCTTACAGTATAAAGAACCTTGAGGTGACTGTTGTGATTTGTTGCTATATAAATAAAATTGAATTGAATTGAATGTATGACTTTATCAGTGTTGCACATCTCTGTGGGGGAATTTTGGCGCACTCTTCTTTGAAACATGGCTTCAGTTCTTTGAGGATCGCAGACATTTGTTTTTGCACAGTTATCTGAAGGTCCCGCCACAGCGTTTCAGTCAGGCTGAGGTATAAATTACATCAAGAGTTGGTCGTGTATGGTGAGTTCTTTGATCTAGTGTCAAATAACTATTTTTCACTCAATATAAAAACATTAGATTGTTTTGTGTGTGTCCTCCCACCTCCCTGATTCTGTCCCTGTTTTCTTACTCTACAGACCTTTGATCAGTGTCAGCAGTTTAGTCAACATGCATATCAGTCTCTGCTGAGCTCAGTAAACATTATCTACTCTACAACATTGCAAAACCCAAATGTCAAAAGTCAACAATGAAAATTCACTTTTCACAAGAGTTATACAGAGGCAGGTACACAGTATGAGCCTCCACACATTCACGTCTTTGATCCAAAGCTTATTGTTTGGTACAGATCCCATCCTTGTCCTTGTGATATCATAAGTTGTCAACAGCTCCCCCTCTGCCCTTATCAGCTGTCAGGAGATTTTAGTGTATCGGCCACTAAAGTTAAGGTAACCGTCCCAGCTTGACTACATGCTTCATGAAGTTTGAACCACTAACTTCCCCTTAAGGTGATCTTGCAATACAGTTTAGTTGTCATTCCACCACCCACAATAAATACACAACTCTGAAATAGGTGTGCATTGGTCTGAGAGTGCACACCCTAAAGACAGTTAATCATTAAACCCATTAGACAGAGGGACTGACATGCCCAGCAGCTAGCCTGGTATCTGAACCTGCATATCAACAGGTGCATTCACACGTGCTGCTGTCAGTGCGCATTCCACAACAGAATGGTAAGCAGGGGCAGTGATTTCTGTAAACGTATAAGCTTTCATGGAAATACAGCATATAAGGCAAAAACATACTTTATACGATTCTAACAAGCTCGAAGTCAACATTTAGTGTGAGCATCTTTATTCTTCGGCAGCCTGAACTCTCTGAGGCAGCTTCCTGTCATTTCTTTAAGCAGTCTTCAGGAACAGTTCTCCAGGCTTCCTGAAGGACATTCAGAGCTCTTCTTTGGCTGTTTGCTGCCTTTCGTTCCGTTCTCTTTCAGGATGATCCCACACTGCTTCAGTAATATTGAGGTCTGGGCTCTGGGGAGGCCGATCCATGAGTGACTGTGCTCCGTTGTGTGATCTTCTATCCAGGTATGATTTTACTGCACTGTGTGTTTGGAATCACTGACATGCTGAAAAATGAAGCTTCTGCCAATTGCATGCAACAAAGTGGCTAATGCTACTATTTAAAACTGGTTCTTTGCTAACATCGGTCATCTCTTGAATAAGGAGCCTGTTTCCGCTTGAATGATTCACAGGTCAGTGTTAAGTGGCTTAACAGACAAATAAATAAACAAAAAAACATGAAACATGATCCGGAATACGGACTGGAATAACAATGTGTGGAAAGCAGCCAAAGAAAATTTTGGAACAACCTCCAGAAAGCCTGGACAGCTGTTGCTCCAAAAAAAAACCTCCAAGGTTTGGCAAGAACGAGTAGCTCAAGATTTTTGCATAGTACTGCATGTTTTTCTATTTACAGTAAAGTATAGCATTTACTGTGTGTGAATATTGGTATTTAATCAAGTTATATGACACCATGTGACTGTTCATGAGGGTGATGTGTGGAAAAAGACACTCCTGAGACTGTTTTGGTGCTCAGTTAGCTGTTGCGCATGCCATTAATGGGAGTGAAGAGGGTTCCCATTTCCTCACCCTGTAGAAGACACCTTTTGGGGAGTGCACTGGGCTCTGATGACCCTCTCAGCCAACCTCACTTGGAGTATATGGAGCTTCCTGAGGGGGCACAACATGTTCTGCTAATATGGCCTGATAAGATCCTTTTCCTTCTTTCTCTGTATTCTTGTTGTTTTTTCTGTCCTGTTGGTTGTGCCCTGTCTGTCTGTCTGTGTGATGATGTGTGTCTGATCACGGCAACAAGCTCCTGCCCTCCCGCTCCACTATTCTCTAGATATTTCAGTTTCCAATGTGGTGCAAAGGCTGTGGCCTGGTCCTAGTTCTGTTGCCTCACCCAGAACTCCAGTCAGACTCTTATGATGATAATAATACAACAGTCTTATTGAAAATAAGGTGATAACAACCTTTAAAGCACTTTGTACCTTTGTTACATTTTGTGTTTGGCAAATTGTAAAGCAGGTGAACGAACCCAGAATACTGAGAGAGTGTTGATGTGTTGCTGCTGTGGATGGTGAGGAGGAATTAAAGATTAAGACAGTGAAGAAAATGAGAAATGCAGCCCCACGCCTTTATTAGAAGGATCACATGTAGTTTTGCACTGGATAACAAGTATTTAGGTTTACAGCACAGCAGATAACATTACAGGGACATAGTTCTCAGGTGGATACAAGTATCAAAATTGATACATAAACTTTCTTATGATTATTTCCAAGATGGCTTTGGACAACGGCAAGAAAAAGTAAACTAGATTTTAGTGTTGAATCACACACACTTTACATCGCTGACTTTATGAAATTACTCAGGTTCTTTTTTTTTTAAGGATTTGCAAACAAGTTATTTTTGTTGTTGTTGTTTCTGTTACATCTCCTGGATGGACCCCCCTTACATTTTTCACAAATTACTCACTTCTCACCTACGGCCCCCCCAAATCTTGTTGTTTATGGTGGCTCAGAGAGCGTGTTGTCAGCAGTTAAGCAAGTTGGTGGTTTGATCTCCAGATCCTGACTCTATATCCTGAAGTGCCCTTGTGCAAGATTCGGAACCTCAAAGACCCCGTGATGCTGCCTCCATGTGGGTTTGTGTGTGTGTGTGGGAGTGCTGAAAATGTGTCCATGGATGCAGCTTAGCTCAAAGCTAAAAATGCTTTGAGTGTTAGTTGAAACAGTGCTATATAGCTTCAATTTACCATGTGCTAAACTAGGAGGGTAGATATACAATTTAAAAAAGATATCAAAATCAAACACACAGTAAAATCACACACACTTAAAGAGCTGAAAGAAACATAGCATTTGATTTTGAAAGGCAGCATATTTCTGCTAAGCTGCTTTTAATATCCAGGAGTCTTTAACGCTAACTGGGAGCGTATTCTGAAAATCAGGCTACCTCCTTTTAGGTTCTAAAAGGCACTTTATAAGCTTCTTGGAAAATCTACACTGCTTCTCACTTTGTTACTAAGCTCCTGTATGGACCCAACCCCTGTTCTGTGGTAAATACATTTTACTATCACACATTTATTTTGAAAATCCAGCATACGCCAGTGCCCCTGATATTAGTAACTTTCTTTTATAAGTGGGTGCCCACACACACCAGAGGAAACACTAGCCCCTGGCCCACATGTTGCTTAAAACATGGCTCCTAATCATCTGTTTTGCAAATGGATGGTTCATTAAATGTGAACATTTTCAGAGTGTACCTATCTACAATAGAGAAAAGTAGATGCCAATTATATATATGTGGCTAATAAATGGTTATGATGGTAACCACTATAGAAAGAAGAGGGAAGGGGAGCAAACACCAAGAGAACACAGAGCCGGGGTACTTGTGTAAAGAACCCTCAAATAAAAGGGAAAAGCTACAGTTTGTACTGCCAGACTTACTCCACTCTGATCATTAGCATGAGCTGAAATATTTTATTTATGTCAATAACATTAAAAATATCTGAGATGTCAGTGTTTAAAGAAGGACTGCCATATGTTTGTTTTTTATTGCTCAAGAGGTATGATTGCGGACACTGGGAAAGTTGAAGAACACGCCTGTGAACTTTTACTTTGTTGAGGCTGATGTGGAATTAAAATCAGTCATCTCTACAAATTACACATCATATGTCATAATAATGGAACACTGTCTTCCAAATTCAAAAAATGTAAGAGCATGTAAGAACCTTTTTTTCATGTGGCTCAACTTGAATAGTATAAAATCCCATTCCTTGAAATAGAATGAAAAGTAAAGAATGTAATATGGAGTTTTATTATTAAAGTTCTGCTTCACAAACTGGTCTTTTTCTTTGTCTCTGTTTTTGTGCGAATGTGAAAATGTAACCAGTTTGAGCTTCATTTGAAGAGGAAACAAGTCTTTGGTGGACATGCCAGAATGGAGAGCTAGAAATTCTTTGTTCTTTCTCTCTGTTTTATGGTGCAATCTTACACGTGTACTCTTAATTTGAAGTTATTTGAGATCATTTAAAATTAATTAAGAACATCACCTTCTGAAATGCAGATATGCAGTGAGAGAACCAGACCTGTGGACTTCAGCACCACCTGCAGGCCATAACAAGAACAGCAGCATAAAATGTCTTATGTGCCACCTACAGTATGGAAATCTGGAATATGGTTTTATTGTTAGCCTTGATAAGAGTCTAATAAATTAAGTATTCCTGTGACAAGCCTGAAGCCTGCATTTTTAGTCAGTGTGATATATTTTCCTTTTATTTAGCAGTCTGTCTCTATTGCTCTAGTTCAGGTAACACAGCGCAAGGCTGGTGAATCTGGTCATCTGTTTGCAGTAGAGCTTTAAAGTACATGCAAACTAAAAATATAAAATAAGGTTTTATAATTAAGCAGATCTATCAGTTTGGGGTTGGGGCAGTGTCTTGCAGGATCTCTTTGATGTGGATATCCAGTCAAACTGATCTCACACACTGAGCTGTGTTAGCAGCAAAGTGCCAGTCTTCTGCTCTGATGGCCATAAATCCTTTCACAGGTCCAGAGAGAGCAAACGAGCATCCTAGTAATAGGAGAACAAAACCAAACCAGGCACTTGCAGTAGTGCAGCTACTGCTGTAGATAAAGTGGGTCAGGAAATCCAGGTCATTCTGGATCAGGGGCTCTCTTGTGAGCTCTGTCAGCAGAGGGAGTAGGAGAGCTTCAGGCTAGTCATTTCATCTCAAACACTTTTTTTTTGTTTATTTATTTTGATTAAAATTGGTTGAATTTCAATTACTTTTTGCAGGTGATTTGTTAGTCAGCATATTTTTTTTTGTAAATACTTAAAATCAAACATAAAACATCCATAACCCTGCCTGCTGGGAGCACAGTCACTGAGGTGACTAAGCAACAGTATTTCTCTTAAACCTATTGTACTTTACAAAATGCATGTACATTTTGTAAAGTACTTCCCTGCAATATCTGTCGTTATTGTTATATCACAAAGGAAACTCTAGAGCTGTAACAGGTTGTAATCATGTAGACTTAAAGCTACACATCTCAGTTTGACAGCAGTCTGCACGACTCCACTGAAATTGTCTATCAGTATTGAAATAATAAAGGTATCTTGCTGGGACACCATTGTGATGGACAGTGGTTTATTTATATATATATATATATATATATATATATATATATATATATATATATATATATATATATATATATATATATATATATATATATATATATTTATATTTAATTGTTTCTATAGTACTGTAAAGACTGGCCCACCAGACACCATTTACAGCAACAACATACTGTAGTTTTTTTTTTTGATGTTATTACACCATTTCTTTGACTATGGAGTTCTCTTATCCAGGCACTGCAGCCAGCAAGCTGAGATTGTACTTTCCACATGCACAAGTCTGGGTCAGAGTGACATATTTCATCATCATACACCGAACACGAGGGTCTGTGAGGACATCTGTGTGCCTGCCTATCTGGTGAGAATTTACATTAAGCTTTGATTGTACTCCACACAGACAGCTGGAGACCTGATGGTGATGTAGTGTGCTTCAAGCAGACTTCAAGCTTGAAGTCTTGGGCACATGCCTAGTTGGTGGTTTGTGATGTAACTTCTCTGCAGACAAATCCAGGCAGTCACAAAAAACAGGTAGGCACATAGACCTCCGCACAAACCCTCATGCTCTCCGTCTTATGATGAAATTTAGTGTGTAGAAATGATCAAGGATCAAGAAATATAGCATAAAAATACAGTGACTGCAGTGGACACTTTTCATTGTTTTTAACATAGTTTTAATTCAGCTCTTTGTATTTACTGTTCTTTGCTCTTCTCCAAGGTTGGCTGACAGACCAACAACAGCACAAGCAAGAGTAGCCCACAGACTGGTTAAACCACATACTGTATAATCAACAAGTTGTCCCCGGTGGGTGTTGGACTTCGCCAAGGCTGCCATTTGTCACTGATTCTGTTCATAATTTTTAAGGACAGAATTTCTAGGCATAGCCAAGTGGCACAAGGTTTCCATTTTGGTGGCCCCAGTATCTCATCTCTGCTTTTTGTGGATGGTGTGGTTCTGCTGGCTTAATCGGTTGGTGGCCTCCAGCTCACACTGGAGCAGTTCACAACCAAATGTGAAGAGGTGGGAATGAGAATTGGCACCTCCAAGTCAGATGCTATGGACAGGAGGAGCCAGTGATCAATACACTGACCTTCCGACTGGTAGATGACCTGTTCTACCATCCTGAGCCATTAGTGACTGAAAGAATGAGATCGCAGATGCATGTGGTGAAAATGAGCTTTCTCTGAAGGGTGGCTGGCCTCACTCTGACAAAAAAAAGGGTGATAGTCCAGTCGTTTGAGGGGGGACTCAGAATAGAGCCACAACTCCTTCACATTGAAAGGATCCAGGTGAAATGATTTGGGCATCTGACTAGGATGCCACCTGGCCGCCTCCTGGGTAAGGTGTTCCAGGCATGTCCTACTGGGAACAGGCCCCAGGGTAGACCTAGGACATGCTTAAGTGATTACATCCCTCAGCTGGCCTGAGAAAGCATTGGTGTACCCCCAAATGAGCTGTAGGAGGTAACTGGGGATTTCCCTGCTTAGGCTGCTGCCCCTATTACTTGGCCCCTGAACCTAAACCTTAATCCATGAGGTCCATGCTGCCTGAGCCTCCAGAGGGGTTCCATCATCACCACCAACATCGGCCTCTAGCCAAGCCACCCTCTGGAGGGTCTTCTTTGCTGTCACTGACCTCCAGCCATGCCACCCAAGGGTCTCCGTCACCAATGCTGGTCCCCACCCAAGCCACCAGAGGTGTCCTGTCACCTTTTCTAACATTGCCCTCCAGCCATATTAGCAGAGGATCTCCATCCCAGTTGTAGGCCTCCAAGTAAGTCTCCAGGGGTGTCCCATCACCCCCTCCAACGCCACCCTTCACCCAAGACATTGAAAGGTCTCTGCTACTGACCACTCAGTTGACAGTTTTTGGACTTCCATGTTCTGTATTTCATTCTGGTCCTGGACCAGATTTCCATTACCGGATAGGTCCAGGTCAACAATGACCACCTCTGGTGCTGTTGGCCAAAAGGGTGCCAGTGGAAACTGCACTACTGTTGGCTGGAGACAAAGGAAGAGGAGAAGGGGAAGGCATGTTAGACACAGAGAGAAGCAAAGTCAAGTCAAGTTTATTCATATAGCACATTTAAAACAACAACGTTGACCAAAGTGCTGCACATTAAAGTATATAGCCCCAGGTACTATATTTAAATCAGAAACAACATTAAAAGACAATAAATAAGATAAAATAAATAAATTTAAAAAATACCATAAAAAGCAATTTTCTAAAAGGAGGTTGCACTGCTGCCAAATGCCAAGGAAAAGAGACATGCTTTTAGTAAAGATTTAAATGTGTGTATCGTCTGAGCTGTGCAGATATGGAGAGGTAGGGTACTGCATAGTTTTGGTGCTACTGCTGCAGAAGCTTAATCTAGTTTTAGGCCTCTGTAAGAGCAGCTGGTTAGATGACCCCAAAGCTCTTACAGGCATGTGGCTGTGAAGCAGCTCAGACAGATACAAAGGTGCCAGTCCATTTAAAGCTTTAAAAGTAAGCAATAAAATCTTTAAATCCACTCTTAAACAGACAGGGAGCCAGTGAAGGGATGACAGGATCAGAGTAATGTGTTCATGCTTTTTTATACCAGTTAAAAGACAAGCTGCCGCATTCTGGACTACCTGCAGGTGGCGCACAGATGATTGATCTATGCCAAAGTACAGGGAATTACAGTAGTCCAGGTGGGACATTATAAAAGCATGAATAACTTTTTCCAGGTCCTGTTGCAGGAGGTAAGGTTTTACCTTAGCAATGACTGTTGATAAAAACTACTTTTAGTAACAGAACTTATCTGCTTATCCATTTTGAAACTGCTATCAAAAATAACACCCAGATTTTTCACAGCAGCACGACAGTCAAATGCCTTGGCATGCCAGAGGAGTTGCTTGAGGGGTCAAATTTACCAAAGCATGTAACCTCGGTCTTGCTTTCATTAAGATTTAGGTAATTGTTTCTCATCCAGGACTTAATGTCACTGAGACAGCAGTGGCTCCCATGGATCTCTGCTGTTCAGTTTGATAGGCATATACATCTGGATGTCATCAGCGAAAGAGTGGAAAGAAATATTACATTTCCTAAAAATAGATCCTAGATGCAACATATACAATGAGAAAAGAATTGGACCCAGAATGGACCTTTGAGGCACTCCACGAGAAAGATTTGCTGCTCCTAAATGGACAGAGAAACTTCTATTATTAAGATAAGATCTGGACCAAGTCAGAATCGTGCCTTTGACTCCGACTTCATGTTCTAGGTGAGATAGAAGGATCTCGTGGTCCACAGTGTCAAAGGCTGGTGACAGGTCTAGAAGCCGTAAAACTGCAGGGCTACCAGAGTCAACAGTTAAAAGCAGATCATTAAAAACTCTTAAAAGAGCTGTTTCTGTGCTGGAAAGCCCACAAAGAAGGTTCATGGATGTAATGAAGGAAGATATGCTGAGCAGTGGTGTGACAGAAGACGATGCTTGGGATAGAATGACATGGAGGCACATGATTTGCTGTGGCAATCCCAAAAGGGAGCAGCCAAAAGAAAAAAATGTATCACCACCTTTAAACTGGGATAAAAAATGCATTTTAAAAGTACAAATAGTGTCATCTGTAGTTTAATTTGTTACCCAAAATTCACAGATACAAACAAACATTTAGATGTTAGATTCAACTCATTGTCATTGTGCACACAACAAAATGAGCGTTCCAGATCACTCATCCAGAGACAAGCATCTGCAGTCATGCAGCCAGAGACCAGTGTTACCATTTAAATAGACAATGTGGTTTAAGTGTCTTGCCCAAGGACACAACGCCAGTGCAGGGACAGAGGCTCAAACCGGCAACCCTCTGGCTGCAAGGCGAGCGCCTACACACTGCACCACTGCCACAGATTTAAATAAACACTGCAGGCTCTGTGCTGCTGCTCTCATGCTGACAGAAGTGATGGACAGGTAAAGCTTCAGGACAGCTGCCAAACACAAATCAAAGAACACATGACAAGCTCAACAACTTGTTAAAATAGCAACACCAAAAGTAGCTGACGGTTATAGCAGTTTTCCCACAAAAAATGATCTCTGTCATTCTGACCGTGAGCTACCATGTTATGCCAAAAAGTACTTGAACTTATTGTAGGCTTGTCCCTGGACTGAAGCTATGTTAACAGTCTTTTTATATATCAAACACACGTTTTTATCTTCAATTCAGTTAAATTCAACTTTATTTATACAGTGCCGAATCACAACAAACAGTTGTGTCACGGTGCTTTATAGTGTAAAATAAAACCATACAATAAATTTTCATATTTCTTACTAATGTTAGCATGCTAAAGATGGCATTAGTGTAGCCCACAAATAGCTTAGTTGGTTTTTACCTGTTAAAAGTATGTCTCATAGAAAGCTTGTGCTGTTTCCAGGGTTAAAACAACCAATAAGATCATTAGCAAAATATTTTTGGTTGAATCAAACTATTGTAATTATCACTCTCTACTAAAGTTTTCTTCGTGGACATTGAGTGGTTATACAGTAATATGGAAAATTGTATATTTTAAAATGTAATATGATATCACTGTCATAAAATATCGAGCAAAAACACAGAAGTGGATTTATTTTAATTTCCTCACTGTTGCTTAATTTATTTACTGATTGATTGTAAATTGTGATTTTTTAAAAAAGCCACAGGTCTTTACGCTGTTGTTGCGAGAAATGTTTCAGGTTGATATTTTTTAGATTTAAATTTTGAAAAAAAGGGAACGTTGCGATGCCAGGGCATCTTCCATATTGCCACGTTCCCGAGGAGCGACGGAGGAGGGGCAAACGTAAGTCTATCCACACGGTTGAATAAGCCCAACACTTCTCGATTTCCATTGGTCATAAGATTCTAAGCACCGCCCATTTTTGTTTAACAAGACTTTCATTGGCCAAAAGAGCTATCACTACTAAAGTGGACGGGGTTTCTTTGGTTCTGAGTTTTATCAGAGAGGTGGAGAAATTTTGATTTCTTTTCGCCACTTTTTACAATCATCGGTCGTTTCAGTCTTCAATCGGCGGTGTTCCAAACCTGCAACCAAAGACTAAGACATGTCAAAGAAAAGTGCTAAAGGGAACGCAAAACCAAAGGGTAGGTTTCTGCCTGTCGTTTTCATTCTGTCATGATAGCATTGGTCGGGATGATGCGTCGCAGCCTTCAGCTTTCACTGGCAGGCCTTTGAAAGTTAATCGGGTGTCAAGCTGCTATTTCAGTCCAGGCTCGAGCCCCGGATAGCTAGCTGTAGAAAATGGTGTCCACTGTTTGCTGCTCCGTGCGAGTGAGATGGTTTACCCATCGTTAAGCAGCTTTTTTTTTTTTTTTTTTTGCGGAGGGGTCGAATAATAAGATTTTTACTTAAGCGCGATTTTACTGCGTTACTACGTCAAAACGAACTTACTGGTTAGCTCTGCACAGTTCAACATTAGCAGAAGGCTTTGCCTCACTGCTGGTTTGAGACTCCCAGAGCGACGCTCACAGTCGGTTTATCAGGTTGGTCTGTTGACCATGGCGACTGTAGCTCCTGGGATTACCGTGCAACACTGGCTCACACGATAACGTTAGTCGTCTCTCGTGAGGCTTTATTGCTGTTCCTTAGTCTTCTTGGTAAGCCTTGTTTAGCCAACCTCAGCCCTCTTGGGCTACTGTAGCTGCTCCGACGGCATTGCAAGGATCTGCACCGAGCGCAGTCTTCCAGCCTGCACTCGGGGCACCCCGCCCCCAGTTTAGCCAGTCACTTCGTGAAATGCTCACGTGTCAATATAAGTAGCTGTGGTGGGGTTCTACGTGGCTCTCAGGGATCCCCTCGTGTCCCATACAGTAATTTATGCTCCATTGTTGTTGTATTAGGCCCGCCGTAGATGTGCGATGGCACTTGAAACCATTGCGCAAACTCAGCGCTTCTTCTTGTTATACTGAAATAGTCTTGTGATACATCTTATTCAGTCCCCTTTTGGGTTGTAAATATCCTGGGCAGTGTAATAAATGTTTAAATATACTTTTAAAAATATTAGGTACAGTCAAATTACGTTCTCATTTCTTACTGTACTTTACGATTCATGACTAAAGCATTAATTATAGGCTGTAGGCAAATCAGAGACCCATGTTGTGTATGCTGCCATATGCAAAGCTGAACTTTGAGTACACTTTGTCCTCACCCGACTGTTAATAGCTCCCAGTTCCTCCATTGTAAATTTGGGTGTATGGTTAGCACAGGGAACTATACAACCAATTCAAACATCACCTGAGTGTTTTTGTTATTGCTTTAGTGTAGCACAGTACAGTGTAATACAAATGAAAGAACACCCAGTCATTAGATAGATAGATAGATAAATACTTTATTGATCCCAAAGGAAAGTAGGGAAAATTGGTAAATTTACAAGAACAAAGCAAAGCTTGAACTGATATTGATATTGGTTGGTTGATATTGGCAGATAAGATGCTGTTACATCTGTCTGTTTTGCTATATCAGTTTTGCACTGGTGAAATATTAATATTAAATATTAATGTGATGAAGCCTTGAGTGGCTCAGCAAGTGAGAAGTTGCCGGTTTGATTCCAGCCAGAGACACTAATCCACTTTGGGGTTGTGGCAGGAAGGGCATCCAGTGTAAAATTCTGCCAGATCACATATGCAGAGCTCCCTGCTGTGGCGACCCCTTGGACAAGGGAGCAGCAGAAAATAGGTGTGTAGCTAATGTAATGAAGAGTTGGAAAGACATTAAAACAGATCAGCTTTTTTATAGTGAGATCTTTGTTTTCCTGGCACAAAGGGGGAAAGAACAACAAAAACCGTAAAGTGGAAAAAATATGTTAAGCATTGTTACTGTGCAGTCTTACAGTTGTCAGAAACAATTCAGATTCTGAAAGAGTAATCATGAAAAATGTTTGGTTAATTTTTTTGTCACATAGCCACATCACGCCACTGCAAAGTTTGAATATCGCACTGCACCGCACTGCAGACACCACTCGTTAAAAGGAAATTCCCCATCGAAACAATGGTCAGGAAGTTCTATGATACACAAACGATATTACCTCATTCAAATAGCTTTAGTCCTCTGATAAGGTCCAGTTCAGGGCAGTGTCTCTTCAAACTCTGGTGGACATTTCGACTTCAAGTCAGAAGTATCGCCTTATTCCATATGATTAGGTCATCCACTGCAGCCATAATACATGGCAGCATCTGCTATATGACATCAACCCTGCACAGTAAAGTGTTGTAGTCCTTCTGCGAAAAAAACAAAAAAACCCAAACATGATTTTTCTATTTTTTTTATTTCCTTGTAAATGTACTTTTTTAACTACTTGCAATTTCTAGATTTAATCATGGAAAATATAACTTTTTTCTTTGATATGAAGGTGTTTCACATCTTCAAACAGTATTCAATTTAATTAAATTTTATTTATATGGTGCCAAATCACGACAAACAGTCACCTCACAGCGCATGTAGATGATATAGATGTAGCACATGCGTAGAAGAGTGCTGCATGCTGTAGTAAATCCAAGAGCAGTGTGAGGTTTAGAAAAGCCTGTGGATCAAACTAGGTGCTCTTAGACTCCAAGACCTTTTCTATAGTTCTAGTAATTGTTGCAGATACTACCCCTGCTGTTATGTGTCTGCACTTGAGGAACTGGGGGCCATTGTAGTTTTTAGTATTCTGTTTTTGGTAGGTCATAAGTACAGGAGTTCACAGCTCTGAAGAAGGCTGTTTAACCCAGTGACCGTCGCTCTGTTCAGCTCTTCCAGGTGTAGTTATAAATGACAGGTTAGGAACAGATTTTCCTGCAAATGCATTTCAGCAGGTTTAAGTTCTCCTGTGCTTAGCCGAAAAGGAAATAGTAGTTTTCTATTTAACTAATGACTGCAAGACGGAGACGTGCACTTTGTAATTATTTGAGTTGCTTCATGTGAACAAACAGTGGCAGTGGCTTATCAAATATTGACTCTAGCTTGAAAAATGGAGTGTTAACTGTTGTCAGGTCTTTTGAGCATGTAATCATGTGGGTAACTGGATGACGGACCTCTTCATCTTTGTCACTGGTGTATTTCTATTGATACATGTGCACTTTACCCATTTATCAGGTTTTTTTCCCCCTTGTCACATGGTCTTGACTTTTCCGCATTACCATCCCTCAGGGCTCCTGCTCTTCCTCCCCTCTCCAAAGGGCTGGGAGTTGCTTGACTACGTCACAGATGGAAGGGTAACAGCCTTGTCTGTTCCTCTAAGACTGATGTGTGATGTGTTGTGTAATTGCTGAGCGTGTTGTTTCTCCAAACTAAACCCCGCAGATGGAAATGCCTCATGTAACCTTGCATGAGAGTGCAGTGCCTTGTGTATCTGTGTTTTGGCTTGGAGCTGTCATAATATGCCATGTGGATAATGAATTAAATACAATTCAATTCAGTTTTATTTAGATAGCACCAAATCACACATACACAGCTGAGGATAAAGACATAATGAGACTGTGGAAGTAACACTCAATACAAGACACAGAATACGTGATATCAAAATAAAACAGGAGGTGAGACATAACTGAACAGGGGAATGGAATTACCTTCACACAATGGAAGAGAGGAGGTAAAGTCAGGGGACAATAGAATAGAGGGAGGGTAAACACAGAACAGAATAGAACACCAAAGGGAACTAACTAAACGCAACCCTAACTAAAAGAAACCATAAAGAGTAGAGAAGACTTCAAAACATCTTAATATGGGGAATGAAACTATATTTAAAATAAAATAAATAGCCCGGTGTGCCTCTCCTGGCATCTCCATTCGAGGTAGCTTGCTGTGGTGGGGTGGATGCCATGGCAGCTATGTGGGAGCTCTGTTTTTGCATCTGCTGTGTCATCTCCTGGCTCTGGGCAGGGAGGGGATGGCGCTGGATGTTGGGGGTGTTGCAACCAAAGGATGAATTGGGGCTGATGAGTCCTGCCGGCTTGGCTTTGTGGCTCTCCCATTCCCCTTCCCTTCTTTTTCCCTTGATCTAACCCCCTAAAAATAATTTTAGGAGGCCGGCTGCTCCTGGGTAGGTTCACCGCCATTCCAAGTTTGTGGATATTGGTTCTTCCCTTGGTTCACTGGAGTCCCAAAGCCTTAGAAATGTCTTTGTAACCCATTTGTTCTGGAGTTACTTAGATCGTTGCTTTTTGATGTGTTGCTTTTTGCTTTTACACTTTGTCAGACAGGTTCTACTTAAGCGATTTCTTGACTCAACAGGTCTGGCAGTAATCGGGCCTGGGTGTGGCTAGTGAAAGTGAACTCAGCTTTTCAAATAATGTGGTTAATCACATCATTATAGTTCAAGAAAATTTGTGTTAAAAATATTTTTAATGATATGTAGAAAAAGAAATGCTAAATGTCTTATTGATGCTTGCCTGCAGCAGGATTTTTAAGTGAAGTGAAGGGCATTTCCCATCCTTCATTATTCAGCGAGTTACTGTCATCAATATAAGCACAAAAGTGGCCTAAGTAGTGTTTCCCTGGAAATTTTAAAGTAAAAGTATAAAATAACTGCTTAACAATTTAGTTTGACAGCTTTAAGCTCATCAGGAACCTGTACAGTACTGTCACATAATAAAACTGAACAATGTTTTCTGCTTGTGTCTTGGGTTGAACTTTTAAACCAGCTGCTCTTCCACCATGTAACAATATCAGTAATTTCAATCCAGTGTTTGCGCTTCCTGTCATATGGAGTGGAGCTAACAAGCGCTCCAGCGACGCTTGGTGGAGTCATTTGTTTAAATTTGGGTCATGCATCACCAACTGCTAGTATCTCCTTCGTCATAGCCTGGTTGTACTCGATGGTGTGTGAAACAGGTTTCTGCCTTTAACAGGATCAGTTTTCGTGCTTTATTGGTGGTTATACAAGTAGCTCCTTTTCAGGTACTAAATTGTCATTGGAGGCTGACTTGCTCTCAGACATGCCCAGGCTTGTGTTGTTGTTGTGGTGTGCACTAGGTACATACATAAATGCATGGCATTGCTATAGCATCAATATATGGCGTTTTTATGTCATGCAAAAATTTATACTGGTATTATGGTGGAGGGTATAATGTGGCACAGCCCTAATCAAGGTGTTACAGTGGCCCAAAGTCCAGACCTCAGTCTGATTGAAAAGCTGTGGCAGGACCCAAAGAGAGCCGTGCACACACCGAACCTCAGTGAACTGAAGCAACATTGTAAAGAAGAGTGGGGCGACATTCCTCCACAATGATGTGAGAAACTCATAAAGAAAGTGACTACTTTGACGCATTGATGCTAATGGTGGTACTACCGTCTACTGAATCATGGGGTGTGCTTAGCTTTTCACATGCTGTTTCTGGATTTTGGTTTAGTTTTTGCTTAATAAATAATGACACAGTGTAATATATCAGTTATTGTATTTCATCTAAGGTTATATTTACCTCATATTAAGACCAACTAAGGACCAGATTATTTTTTTATTACCTGAGAGACCTGAGAGAGGATGTAGTTTCATTTTTGCATGATTGTAAGTACAGGGATAAAAAGTGGAAAACTAAACATAAGGCATTATAACATTAGTCTCTCTTCTTCTTTTTTAAGCTTTTAATGATTTTTTGTTTTGACCTGATACTAGTATATTTATTTGGAAATTGTGTATTTTAACTTTAAGTCTCATGTTTTGTCTTAAATTCCATTTGAGATGGTGCTGGAAAGGTCTTGAATGTTATACCTAACACCTGGAACTGTGAAATGGCTCAAAGCATTCATGACTTTGTGTGCTCTGTGCCTGCGCGCTAATCAAAATAGCTGGACGCTAGCTTCAATAACTAGCAGTCAGAGCTAATACTGCTGACTTTCTGGGGATCTCTCACAACAAAGCCAGGCGTGGGATTTGGTTCCTGCCTTTTTTGTTGCGCATAGATCACAACCACCATCAGTGGAATGTGCTGTGTACTATCACAGATACTGGCGCCAGAGGACCCAACCAGCCTGGTCCACCGCTGCACTGAAGGAGTGGATACGGTTGCATATATATGGTGGCTTTCAAAATGTGTGTGTTTAAAGACATTTTGCCCAAATGAGAAAGAAGTGTTGGTGTTAAAAAGGCTGGTTAAAGATCAGCGATCAGCTGAGACTGTGCAGCGCTCAAATGTCCTCTATAGCATGCAAACCTTTGTGCACATGTGGACATGCATGAGTGCAGACACACTTTAAAAGCTTGAGGGAATAGAGGTAAGTTTGAAGGCGGCGCACAGCAGCGCTTACGTAAGAGCTAAGAGGAGCTACTCGGGCTGAACAATGTGTACAGAATGTGACAGAGGAGAGACTCAGCAGAGAGAGCGTTTCATTAGTTTGGAGAACATTGTACACGTGCATGTCTGCCTGCGTGTGTGTGAACTAGCGGCTGTGTTCATATGAAAATGGAATTTACAGAACAACAAAGTGGTATGTTACTGCATGCTTTCTATGTGTCTGCTGAGCAAGTAGTGCAGCAAATTGGAGGTATGTCTACAAATGTATCAATCAACTCTTTATAGGGGTAAACTGGATACTTAAAAGCAAGAAGTAATACTTTGTCTAGTTTGATTTGTTCTTTATCTGATTTAGTCATAACATAGAAGGACATGGATATTTTTATTGTGGAGAACTCTTTCACCCCTAGAAAATGATGCGGAAATAATTTAGAAATTCTGCAACTCTGCAGCTCCTGTAGCAGTACCAGGGCTGTTACTGAATATTCTAAATTTGGTTCTATAATCAAATATTTCAGAGAGAGCAATGAATGGCAGCATTAGGAAAGATATATATATATATATATATATATATATATATATATATATATATATATATATATATATATATATATATATATATAATTAGCACAAAAAGTAAGGAAATGTGTGTTTGATCAGTTATTTCTTTGTTGTAACAATGCTTCTTGGCAATAAATCTTATACTTTTGGAAAGCCTGTTTATTTCCCCTTAAATGGAGCCACATTTGTAAGGAAAATGCATTTGTGGGTTGAGCAGCAGAGTTTAGTATGTGGGTCTCAACCATTAAAAACTTACCAGATATTCTCCGCCAATGTCAAATAGCATTTGGGAAGCCTTGGGATGTGAGATTGTTTGTCCTAACACGTGTTTGGAGAGCTGCACACCTTCACAGATCTAATCTATGAAGGTGAATCAAATCCAAATTTGGCATTGGCAGAGAAGATCTGGCATGTTTTTCAGGCTTCCCAACAGTGTAAGAGTTATTGTCAAGCAGTAACAACAACAAAAAAAATAAAAATAAAAAAATGACCAAACACAAATTTCTTTACTCTTTGTGCTACGTTTATGAGATTGAGAGTTTATTGATTGTAGCTTGTATCCAAAAATTGTGTTATAAAAGCAAAATTCCCAGATGTTGTCCCCAGTGGCAGTCATCAGTATAATTCAGCAACAGCTGTGTGCGGTAATAATTCACAGCCATATCATTCACATCCAGTGTCAGCTGGGTTTTAATTTGTTGAGTGGATAAAAAGAAAAAAAACAAAAAGTCCCAACCTTCTTTCTTTTAAAGTGTTGCTGATTCCAACGACAATAATCTGGAGGTGCAAACCTGAATTTCTTGCTGTGTTAACAATATTGCCACACAGCTACTTGTAGCAATGGTATTGTGTAGTTGTACCACTACAGAATACAGCAGATGAGTGATCATTAGAACACCCTTACAGTTAAAGGCAGTTTTGGCCTCATGAAGATGCCAAAAGCTCTCTGATGTTTCTCCATCCCAACCACTCAAATTATGCTACGAATTAGTTTTCATGAGTATCTTATTTCAATATGTTGCCAGTCCCTAATTTCTAGGGTTGTGTGTGATTGCTGGTAAATCCATTAACTTCCCCTGTAAGCTAAAGATTAAAAAAGGCTGATTATGAGTGTCAGAAGAAAACCAACTGTATTCTTTTGTAACGCCACGTTAGTGGGACCTAATTTGTGTCAAAGTTAAAGCCTGTATGAAAGTTTGTGAGTGTCATCTGTGGAGCATAACTTCTGAGTGAAGTATTGTGGGGTTGCGATTGCCTCGGGGCCACAGGAATGATTGGATAAATTGCTGACATAGCTCAACTGTGCAGCTGGGAAGAGGTTTGTATTGCCTCAAGGTACAATGCAGCAGGCCTGCTTGATTATTGCAAAAAACAAAAAAGCATTCTTTTATTTTGGTCAATAATTGTAGACTTGATTATTTAAACATGATTATTCATTAACTTAACAAATATGCATTTACTGAATTTTAAAAAGGGTGTCTTTATTGGGCATTTCTTAATATTTTCAGTACAAGATATACTTAAACGTACAGTCGGTAATTTTTTGATATTATTTAATCAACAAAAAGGATATTGCATTCATAAATATAGATAGATTAGTGAGTAATTATGTCTTCCAACAAACTGATGCATTCTCATAAACTTATAATTAATCCATTAAAATAGGAGCGGGCACTATTTTGTGGAAGCCACCATGTTCCTCCACCAGATTTGAATACGGTGGCCAGGAAGGCCATCTCCCTTCTGACTAATTGCACCCGTGCTATTATTAGGTGGCTTTTTCACTCTGTCAGGTTAACCTCTTCTTCCACTGTTTTCCTTGATACGTTTCAACCTTGTTGTTTCCTTGCTTTGGAATTGAGTGTCCTTCTGTGATGCTGAGCGTGAAAGTGGGCTACATGCATAAAGGCTAATTTACACCATGGAGTAGCCCAAGGGGGTCACTTTTGTACAGCTGAGTTTTATGTTAAAAACCAACTCTGTCTCTGTCTTATAAATGAGGACTACGTGGAAGAGAGTCTGTTTGAGTCAGGTGTGCTAGTGGTTCACCGGACCGACCAGCTGAAGTCGATGCTGTCCCCTCTGTGTCTGATTTTTCCTCCTCGGGCTGGGTATACAGACTGAGTTATCTCAAGGAAAAATCAGACAGAGAGGACATCATCGACTTCAGCTTGTTGTTGTCAAATGACCTGGGACTGTGACAACCAGTCGGAAGATACACAGGTAGCTGAAGCTCAGGGTGTAGAATGGGCCGTCTGCTAATCAGAAGGTTGCTAATTTAGTCCCTGGCTCTGCTTGTCTGCATGTCAAAGTATCCTTGGGCAGGATGCTGAACCCCAAGTTGCCCCCAGTGCATCCATCAGAGTGTGAGTGTGTAAATATTAGGTTAAAAGTGCTTAGGCATAGAAAAAAGTGCAGTAAGAAGGTGCTTTAAAGAAGGCTTTATTTGAACATGTTACAATAGTATAAAAAAAACAAAAAACAAAAAACAAAGCATAAGGAAAACAATAATCCTAATACCTTAATCTGCAAAATAATGTTACTAAAGCCTTGAAATGAATATGGTCGAGTACACCTTTTGCCCCCTTTAGATTCAGCCCTGCTTGTTTCAGGTATGGCTGCTATATAAAGTAGGACAGCTGCAGTCAGCCTTCAGCAAGTGGCCTAATTTAAACATTGTGTCAGACTAGGTTAACATGGGCGTGCTTTAGGATATTGTCAGGGAGTGTATTATTTATCACTTTATACATATTTGTGAACCAGACCGGTGAATTTTTATATTTTTGATTTTAGGAGTAGTGGATTCATATGGTCTCTGTAACCAGTATTATGGATTATCCTTAAGGCTGTTTTTACAATATTGATAATGATGATAATTTATTAGTATTGCCCCAGACCTCTGCACAGTAGAGAAGGTGGAGTGATTTATGGTCCAGAATGTGTTTTGTTTACTGTATGTTTTATATGAGATTTCTAGAGAGAAATGTATTATCATGAACTCTTTGAATTTCCACAGTGTTTTCACTTGTGTATTCCTTTTAAAATTCCCCATTAACCTATTTTTTGTTTTGGTTGCTTAGATTTAATTATAATTTGTTCCTGTCAAACCACATATTTATTTTGCACCTTTATGAAGTGGCCGTATCCAGTAGTTGCTTTAGATTCCCTCAGAGCAAAAAAATGTGTCATTTGCAAATAATAATTTTAATATACATCTCTTACTTTACAAAAATCATTTAGGTAAATAATAGCTAAATGTAAACAGCTATGGACCCAGTACAGACCCCTGGGGGGATGTGACATACAATGTCCATGCATGATAAAAAATATTCTCCCAACCTCATAAATTGTCACTTAAATAACTTCGGATAGACACCCTCTCTATTTTTAAGATAAGGCTTAAAACTTTCATTTTTGATAAAGCTTATAGTTACGACTGGATCAGGTGAACCTAAACTATCCCTTAATTATTCTGCAATAGGCCTAGGTTGCTGGGGGGTGGGGGTTCCCATGATGAGTATTACTTTTCATTCACCTCTTTTCACTCTGCATTTAATCATTAGTTATTATTAATCTCTGTCTCTCTCCCCTCAGCCCCAGCCGGTCACAGCAGATGGCTGCTCCTCCCTGAGCCTGGTTCTGCCAGAGGTTTCTTCCTGTTAAAAGGGAGTTTTTCCTTCCCACTGTTGCCAAGTGCATGCTCATAGGGGGACGTTTTGATTGTTGGGTTGTAGGGTCTTTACCTTACAATATAAAGCACTGTGAGGTGACTTTTGTGATTTGGTGCTATATAAATGACTTGAATTGAATTGAACTTTTCACCCAGTTATACACAACCCTCATGATCCCATACCATTCCAGTTTATTGATTAACCTGTAATGACTGATTAAGTGAAATGCTTTTTAAGATCTAGGATTATTCCAACTACATGCTGTTTTTGATTTATATCATTTGCAATCTCCTTGATTGAGTCATTTAATGCCAGTGATTGTTGAGCGGTTTGATCTGAATCTGTATTGACTCTCAGAGAGTAATCTATGTTTATCTAACAATTTGTCTAATTGGTTATTTTGTAGGATTATAGAGAACTGTGGCAGTAGAGAAGCAGGCCTTGAATTTGTGAAGTGGTGTCTGTCCCCAGTCTTATGCAGTGGTACAACTAGCCATTTTCATTTTGTTAGGAACTTCACCCGATTTGAAATGATAAGTTGCAGATGTATGCAAGTGGTTCTGAGATCCCATCTATGAACCTCCTTCACAATTTTCATATCGATATCATTAAAATAAGTGGATGTCTTATATTTATATTACTATAAGGAACATTGAATATTCAACTAGAGTGGCAAAGTGCTATTATAAGTACCAGTCCATTTAGCATTTCATATCTGGAGACATAGCTGTTGTGAAGGACACTAAACACTGTGAACTTTAAATTCTGCCGTGCCAGACCAGCCAGGGAGTGATGTTAATGGCTCTGTTCCTCACGCTCTCTCTGTAGTTAGGGCCAGCTGGTTTAACAACACTATTAATAGTTCTGTATGACCTCCAGACGCCATATCGGGCTCAGAAAAAAGAATGACACAGAGCACGATGGCTGGTGGATGAGCAAGAGAAAGAAAGTCAGTGAATAGAGAAAGAGGGAAGGGCCAGAAAGGCACAGAGAGAGAGGGAGAAGTTGAATTGGTATTTTCCCCTAGCTGGGACTGCACACTTGCCAGTTAATCTCTTATTTGATCAGTCGACAAGCCAGGCCACTGTACGACAATTATGGGTGATCCAGTGACCCTGGTGGAATCTGCCAACTCTCCCATTACAGCGATCCCTACAGTGATAGCTGAAGAAAACCAAGGTGAGGAACGCTTATATTCAAGGGCTGTTAAGTAGAGAGCATACAAGGACTGAGACGGTGCGGAGGTCATTGTGGAGAGCTTCTTTTTTTTTTTTTTTTTTTAAATACACGGTGAAAGAGATTACGCCTCGTAACACGAAGTCACACCCTTGCTGTTTTAACCTGGAATACTACCTGCTACACAATATATGTGCTTCCAGCTGGTTGGAGTATTTTTGACCTACATTCATGTGCACATATGGATTAATCCAGAAACACAGAACACACACATCTATGAAGAATCACAGCAAAGAAGATGATATGATGTCACAGCAGGGACTTCCCCAAAAGATCTGATGCTTTAAGAGCCTTGCATGTTTTTCAGCTGGGCTGAACAGTGTTCAGTGCGCAAGGGAGCTGTTTGAGATTTGACCTAGCACCATGTAGTGGACTCGAACACCTGTTCATTCTCTCTGTCACCATTTTCTCCCATCGAGCATGTCTTTGCCACTCCAAGAATAGCTTCTTGGATATATTGTTCTTGTCTTTCCTTTTCTCACCACCTCTTCTTTCCCCCAGCACAACTTCCACAGGATTATGGCAGATATAACAAATGACATTCATTCTCAGATAGATTTGCCCCAAGTGGAGCTCACAGTTGGCTTGCTCACAGAAAACCCATGTAGGCTACCCATGTGGGACACATAGGAGTTTTGCCCTTTTGGGTCCTGTAGAGGGGATTCTGTGGGGAACATTTCTGAGCAACATTCTGGTCCACACGGCATGTCAATTGGTGGCAGTAATGCACCATGGGGGCGTGGGCATGGGCAGCCCACTGTGGGCTTTAGTCTTGACACTGTGGGTACACTGGGGGCGGTAGGCCCGTCTCTGCTTAATGTGGACAGTCCACAGATACCGAGGGGCCATGTTTGCTGGGATTAAACATGTTTAGTGTCAAAATGTGGTTAGTGTATGGATGTGAGCCCAAAGCTCAGGCTTCAGACTGCTCTAAACACTCAGTTTCAGACAGTTTTTCTCCTTTTGGCTCTTTCTATAAATAATGACTTTATATGTCCTCCCTGTCTGGGTTCTCTCCAGGTACTTGGGCTTCTTCCCACAGTTGTAGGTGTGAATGTGTGTGAATGGTTGTCAGTCTCTATATATTAGGAATTATTTTGATCTGTGAATCATGCAAAGCTTCTTTAATAGAATCCAAGAATACAAATAGATGGATACAAACAAAATGGGTTCCCTTTAAATTAACTTTTTTTTTTTTAGGAAACCAGCAACCAATTGGAAGCAAGAGGAAGAATAGCAGACTAATGCTCTCTCACACACTGCAAAATTTGCCATGTAAACAGACACAAACAATGGGAACACAGCAGTCTTCTCACATCATCCCTGGTTGTTATGTTGGCCTCACATATCAGTAGTTACATTCATAACTCTGTAACTGCTGTACGGGTCCATACTTGGGAATGTTTGTGAGTGTTTCAGATTGGCTTTTGCAAATTTTTTTCTATTATCCCCAGACTTTACATATTATTTGAATGTACTGAGGGTTTAAAGAAAAACTCAGAGCGAGATGCGAGTTCCCCAGCTGAACCTGACATCATGTGTATTGTCTTTACAGAAGGTTCTAGACCGACGTCAGCCAGTAAGAATGGGAAGAAGGCCGACTCTGAGTCCAGCGGCAGCAGCTTCTTCATTTGGTTCATCGTGTTGGCCCTGCTGGGTGTCTGGACATCTGTAGCTGCGGTCTACTTTGACTTGGTTGACTATCAGGGAGTTCTTGGTGGGTACATGTTTCAACACACACATACTTTTGGCTTTAAGAAAATCTGAATATCATCATTCCACCTCATCCAACTTCCTGGAAGGGTGTGGCAGTAACTAGTCTGGCTTTTGTTACCCACAGGCAACGCCTGCCATCTGTCCCTAAAGTAAACCTCCACCTGGAATAAGAACCAGCCTAACTATATTTGTCATTATCAGAGCTCTAACATCAGAGCAGCAGCCATTACTAACCTGAGTCTTCCTCACTCTGCTGTCCATCTTTTTGTTTATTGCATTCTCAACACTAACCAAATACTTAGGTAAATAATGTGCAAATCAACTGCCATAAAGTGGCTGAAGATCAATCAGTAAAATGAAGTGAAAGCATAAAAAATGTAGCTCATAGCTTATTATAGCTTGTGATACCAACACAGTAGTTATACACACACACACACACACACACACACACACCTTGTGCAGACCCATGCGGCCACTGCTGCCTTTGGTCTGTTGCATGTGGACCAAGCCTATACTGAAACATTAAAACTGCCCTTTAACAGCTGACCTGCTGTTGATTCATGCCTTTGCTATCTTTGATCACAGTATCCTATCTGCCTGTCTAATCTGCACCCCTAATGACATATGGTATATTCTTGTTTGTGTATGTATGAAATATATTTCTGTTCTGTTTTATCTTTTAATCCTGCCTTTGTTCCATTATATATGTTTTTTGTTTTGCATGCAGACAAGGCTAAGGGCTTACAAATTAACCTGTCTGAGGCCTTGCAAGGTAAAAAAAAAAAAAATCCTAAAGCATATTCCTCCTCTGTCAAACAGAAATGATTGCTGTTGTCACACACACTCTTCTCAGAGCCCTGAATTTAAAATGTTTAAGGCAATAAATTCTCAGGATGTGTGCCCATTTAGTGGTTTGGGAGTAAAATATGCAACACAGCACATAGGCCTTATTGTTTTGTTGGACTATAGAATGTATTTTTAACCCCCCCCCAAAAGACTATGTAACTGAGCAAATAATTATTTTTCAGCATGTCCTATATAGCCTATCTGTGAAAACAAAAGTCACCTTGTTCATTTGTACAATGGTAGCACAAGTATAGAAATCAGCAAATGGTGACTGTAGAGGAAAAGGCTGATCTTCAGCTTCAACATAAGTAAATGAAGACAGAACTTGAAATATTTCCATGAAGTTGTTTTGAAATGGTTTCATTGTTAATTTCTAATTTAAATTGCTTGGCTCACAAGTCTCACCATTCAGAAAGAGACAATTAAAAGCAGTCATCCTTGTCCAGCTGCTAAGGTGTCCATAACACATGCCCACAAAGGACTAGTTGGCAAGCCCCTGGCAACTCCCATGCACTAGGGAAAAATGTGTTTTCTCCGACCAGCTGTCAAGTTGTTGCTGGATGAAACTGCACACAAAGAAAGTGCTGCACTAAATGCTTTCTTGTGAATGCTTTGGTCACTAGCAGGTCGCCATGGTTGTCCATAGTTCACGTGGAAGGTGCTGACTACCGAGCAGCAGGTAAACTTGAAAAAGTTCAACACAAACCAGAAATGGTTAATGCTCGCCTTCAAAGTAAAGGTTTTGCCTTACCACTGAAACTTGGCATGTTTCACACAACACCGTTTCACCACCGCTTTGGCAAGTAGTTGGCAAGTGTTTGCAGGCAACTGCGGGTAATCTGTTAGCGACCAACGGGACTGCAAAGTGTTTTTTGGTGCAGCATCCTCTTTGTGACCAATTTCACCCAGCAACAGCCAGCAACCATTTCACAGCCCATTGGGGAATACACAGGTTTCTCTAGCAACCAGTGGTTGCCAAGTGGTCACCAACTGGTCCCTAGACCTGTATGATGTAAGAAGATATTCTAACAGTCGAACACCATGTAGAATTAATGATTGATAAGCAGTGAGTCTCCCAAGAACTGTGTTTCTTTAAAGGAGAGGTTCATATTTTTTCATGCCAATGTATCTATTTGACTTTTAATAAGTTTAACTTTAAAATACATTTTTTTAAATGAAGTATAATTGTATTTCTTAATATTTAGTGGAATGATTACAGTAACCAAAAACAGTTAATGTACATGTATGAGAGTAGAAAAATACATTAAGATGGACTTTAAAAATGTGAACCTTTCCTATAGTCTGTGTGTACTGAATGATGCATGTTAATTTGTATAAATGTGTCTTTATGATTTACCTAAGAACAAATACACGTGTGTTTTTTGCCACTGTAGGTAAACTGGTGGCCTACGACACAGACGGCGATGGTGATTTTGATGTTGAGGATGCTAAAGTTCTGCTAGGCAAGTTTGCTTAAATATGATTCATAACTAATGTCAGTGTTTGCTGTCAGTGTTCTGCAGAATGACCAAAAAAAAAAATCAACTTCAGAAAATATGCCAGTTTCTGCGGGCCACTGATAATGTATTTTGTATTTGTGAATTATACCAAAATACCGGTTTGGGTTTCTTTTGCATGGCTTATAATCATAGAACCGACTTTTTCCATTTGAGAAAAACAGCAGAAAAGCCGAGCTCCTTAAACACAACATAAACAACTGAATGCCCTCAAATAAAAAAATATTAAAGTTTAGTCTAAATTCTCCAAAGCTTAGCTCAACCTAAAAATGTAGGTGCTCCACCAATCAGGGTTGTTAGACAAGGTTCATCACTGTCAGGGTTAACTAAAAGAGTGTTACTATTCTTTACTCTAATTGAACAGGTTCCTTTAAAAGAACCTTTGTGGTACACTTCCTGGGCACATGCGACAATGCAGCAGCACAGTTGACTCATGTTTCAGCTGACAGCTGGCTCTTTGGTTGTCATCGTTGCCTTTACAGAGTTCTGTTCAGGATTATTTATTTGTCTGAGCAACTCAACAGATTTTACAGCTAATGGACAATCAAGCAGAATTTGAGATTGTGGCACTTTGACTATATCAGGGGATTAACTAGCTGAATCTTCCTGTTGCTTTGGCTTCTGTAATACTTCGTGGTTAAAAAAAAAATCCAAGACAGTTCAATTCGATTTATTCATATAGCGCCAAATCACAATTGCCTCAAGGTGCTTTATAATTCAAGGTAAAGACTCTACAGTGATAAAAGTTCAAGGCATTAACTTCGTGCACCAATCCAGTGATCATTGGAAATTTTAATGTATCCTGTCTTGGTTACATTGGGATAACCCATATTTGTGTTGTAGGTATATAAAATTTAGAGCGTCTCTCCTCCATTACCCCTTCCACCACAACCCTCACCCCCATTTTCGACCACTCTGAGATGGGTTCTTGTTTGTGCACTTAATTATAAACCAGTATGAGTATTTCATCTGAAAATAATTTGGTTTGGAGCCCTCTAAAAGTTGGCTTACAACTGGATCCAAAACATATTGGGTATTGTCCTGACACCATCAATGGGAACACCTATTCCTAGAGATTGCAAAGGGATGATTATATGGAAGAGAAAGTTCCACAAAACATGAACAGGACCAGCTCATGAACCAGATCTAATTGGGTGGAAAAATGCTCCATATGAAAGTCAAGCCAGTTGGGAGCTCAATGAGATATTCTACTTCACTATTGCTTTCAGGGCTGTTATTTTTACATGTAGCACAGCTTTAGACAGAATCAGTTTTAAGTGTCTTACACTGCTCAAAAAAATTAAAAGAACATTTTTTTTTATCCAAGTGTAGCATCAAGTCATGGTCAGTAAGTATCAGAGAGGGCTGTTAATGAGTTTCAGCTGCTTTGGTTTTCATTAAATTAACAACAGGTGCACTGGAGGGGCAACAATAAGACAACCCCCGAAACAGGAATGGTTTTGCAGGTGGAGGACACTCACATTTCCTCCTCATCTTTTCTGACTTTTTTCCCACTAGTGTTGCATTTGGCTAGGGTCAGTGTCACTGCTGGTAGCATGAGGTGGTACCTGGACCCCACAGAGGCTGCACAGGTAGTCCAACTCCACCAGGATGGGTCATCAGTACATACCATTGCCACAAGGTTTGCTGTGTCTCCCAGCACAGTCTCAGAGCATGGAGGAGAGTCCAGGAGACAGACAGTCACTCTAGGAGAGCTGGACAGGGCTGTAGAAGGTCCTTAACCCATCAGCAGGACTGTATCTGCTTCTTTGTGCAAGGAGGAACAGGATGAGCACTGCCAGAGCTGCGAAATGACCTCCAGCATCACTGGTGTGAATGTCTCTGACCAACAACCCCTGAAGACATCACTATAAGTGTCTTGTCTGGGTTACAACACACTTTAATGGCTGAACATCAATTATTCGCAGTTGAACAAGTTTTGCTGGCATTTTGGCATTGTTCATACCTGGGATTAACATTTGTTCAACAGGTCAGAGTACAGGTGTGAATGCACCCAAGTCCCATCAAAAATGTTTTGAGATTACTTTGACAGCATTCAATAGTTTACTGGACTGCATGGTTGTTTCACAGTGAGTCCTGGGCCAAACTGAATGGCCTCGCTCTTTGTCACCCATCGTGTACGGCTTTATCTACCCCAGATGACTTTTCTACTTTCATATTAGATATCATGTAGTAGCAGACGTCTCTCTAAGAAAACATCCCAGTGAGCGTGCAAACGTTTAAAGCTTGGTGCTTTTTGAGTTGCAACACAGTAACCTATGAAAGCACTCTTACCAAATCTGAAGGCGTTTCATTGCATAAGCTTTTCAACACAGTCTAATGGAAACCCAGCTTTAGCGTTTCCTCCTCTTTTCTGTGTCTGACTTTGATTCCAGGGTTGTCTGCACATGATGAGCAACGTGCAGTGGAGCATCAGTTTATGAGTTTTCAAACACAAAGTTAAAAATAAGTAGATAATAGCTCAAGCTGGAACAAAGTGATGTTTTTAATCATGTGCAGACAGCCTAGCTCTGCTTATAGAGCCTCAGTTGTTCCCTCGCTGCCTAACCTACACTTAAAACTTCTCTTACCTTCTCCTGTTGTTTCCCCCTCTTCTCTTTCCTCCTCTCTTCTTCACCCTCTCCAGCACATTTTTTTTCTTAATTTGATTCCACATTTTCCTTTTTACCTTTTTGTTAGTTTTTTTTCCCCACCACTTCCCTTCCTTCTCTCGTTTGCTCCCTCGCATTTTGTTCCTGAACTTCCCCCTCCATCCACCCATGCTTCCACTCCCCCACCCCCTTTGTTTGCGTAGGCCTGACCAGTGAGGGCGATGGTCAGGGTGAATCCCAAGTTCTGGATTGGTTAGAAGAAGTGGAGGAGGGCGGCTCTGATTGGTTAAACGGTTTCTTCACTTTCCTGTATGGACTGATAAATCCACTGGAGCCACTGGAGGAAGAGGAGGGGGAGCACATTGCCTCAGGAGGAGTCAAGGATGGGCCGGAAGAGGATGAGGAAGATGAGGATGAAGAAGCAGTCAGAGGAAGACGACGAGCAAAAGATGATGGAAATAAGGGGCAGAAGATTGTGATAGTTGGCCTCCATAACCAATAGCCTCAGGTTAACTGATAAATCTTTGATGTACTTATTTCTAATCTGAGGGAAGATCCAGAAGCCAAAGCAACGTTGTCGGGGCGGGGCGGGGGGATGTTGCACTGTATTTTTTCTGCTTACTTAGGCGGGTTTTACACAGCTAGAAAACTTTGGATATGATTATCCCCAGTCTAGCTGTGTGCTGTGGGCCCCAGCCAACTTTCCACCCCAGGTTTCATCCACTGTATTCCACAAAACTCTCTGACTTTACAAACTTCCTTCTCGTTTCAGCAGAAACTTTAAAAAAGTGAACTCCTTAAGAAGGTTTTTTCTGCCATGTCGATTTCTCTGCCTGGATAGGGAAGTGATACTCAGGAACACTTTTATAAGTTCCCTGTTAAATCTTTATTTATTTATTTTTAAATGGACTAGTACACTTACTGCACAATGCTCTCGGCAGCAGCCAACTACGCAAGACTACAACAAATGCAAAGATGATTTGCACTTGGACAGCTGCTAAGTTGTCCCTTTCTTTTCTATCTCTGCATGGCAGAAAAAAAAATGATGCTGAAAACCTAAAACACATGATCTGCATCTGGATGTTTTTTTAAAAAAGCACATGTAAATGAATGAGCTGCACAATGCTACCGGAAAGTGCAGACCATATCTAATCTAACGGCTCTCAGTGAGATGAAGATTTCATAGGTTCAGCTTGAGCCACACTCTCAATGAAATCAACCAAATCAGCCTGGTGAGTTGCTTGACTGCCTCTTCCTCTAACCTAGCTATAGATGTAAATGCTGCCAGATTTCTTCATACCAAAAGAAATCTACAGGAGCATGGCTTTCTGCTCAAGTGACTGTTGGTTATCAGTCACTAGTGGTGGCACACGCCCCTGCCAGTACGTACCTTATAAACAGTTGTTTATGCTCTCTTTAACCTTAGGGATATACCTCAGATTGTTAACTTGGGGTTGGTGGGGTTGTTCTGGCTTTCCAAGTTGAAAATCCAATTTGAGGGGGTGTTCCAAGCAAGACTGAGAACTCTGAAATTCCAACTTCCAATTTCATCTGGAAGAGACTGAATGTACCAGAATAGGCGCTATCAGTTGAGTGGAGGAAAAACAGGATGCACTACCTCCGAAAATTACTCCAACTATTTAAGTTGCACCTGTGGGCAGGTGGCAAACTTTACCTCATGTCAAACTTCACAGCTATGTGCCCCACAATCAAAACTCTTTGTCCATATAGCTGGAGGCTGTGTGATGTCATACATATGCCTGCCAACCCAATTTGCACGTGGAGATCTAAACACAGTCTTATTCAGGGGAAAAACAGCTTATATGCATGAAATGAAAGCCTTGTTATTAGATGTCATTAGTTAATCATATATCCAGATGCAGATTGCATGTTAATGAATAATAACATTTTGATCCATCCAACTGTTAAGTTTGTACAATTGCCTTTGTTTAATTGATGAGTTCTATAAGAAGTCAGCTTGGTGCTTCTCACTCTGTAGTTGCTTGTATTCTCTGCAGGAATCAGACTTTAGGTTGCTGGGTTTTTTTTTTTGGTTTTTTTTTAATTGTCTTTAAGTCTTTTTTCCTCTCAGCAGTATGGCATTTCACCGTATCCGTCTCATACTCCTCATTTTCTTTATACTATAATGAATACAAACGTTTACACCAGCCACTGTCAACTGACACCAGTAAAACATTTTTGAGACTGTGTGCATGTGCATATTCAAGTGAGTTCATGCTGTAGGTCAAAGGTAAGAGGGATGTTTGTTAGAAAGGCGTGATGTGTTAAGCAATGCAGGCAAGAGGCATGATTTACTTACGCCTGGCACCTACAAACTTAGACATCTGAAACCCTCAGTAGGTGTATTGTCCCATGCGTGTGACAGAGGGTGTGTAGAAATGCATTAATGGATTTGCAATGAACCTGATGGCTATAATGAATGCACGGCTGATGCCTGATCAGAAACAGGCTCTTCCTGCTCTGGGTGGGATAGGCTCCAGCTTTGGCATGTGAGAGGAACTGACATCCACAGTGCCGTTAAAGCACAGAAACTAGCTCTGAAAGAAACATGGCTGTGGAGAAGGTTTTAGCACTGAGTCTTTTGCTTTTAGGTTGGACAGCATGCGTGGGCAAAGTATGACCCGGGGGCTGGAATAAGTCGGCAGACCATCTCTATCTGGCCCTAAATGTCCTAAAATTGAAAAAAAAGAAGGAAAAAAAGCTGTAGTTTCAGCAAGGTGCCTGTGCATGTGAAAGGAGGGCCACCCACATTTTTTTAAATATATGAATAAATCTTACTAAATATAATTTGTGACAGTAAATATCAGAGCACGTGCCAGCTGTGTTTCTCAGCACTCAGATGGACTCACATTACACCGTCTGCAGTTTGTGAAGGTAAAACTGGTTCTGCTCTGCAGCTTCAGTAAGCTAACAGTGTGGCAACGCATGAATCAGTTCTCAACCAACTGCATGTTCTGGTTGGAGGGACCCTCCAGCTCAGAGAACATTTTCAGAGCAGAGTACTATCACCACGTTGAGTCTGAAACAGTGTAGTTCGTCTGTTGAACCGTGGAATGATTTTTGCAGCAGCATCCTGATGAGCTTCCCTTTAGGGAAATAGAGACTGGAAGGGCTGAAGCTAGCTGAGCAGCAGTGACTGAACTTTCAAAATAAAAGCATGAGGAGCAATACGTAACTGAACGAATAGACCATAACACT
>JAMQGT020010747.1:0-12490 GCA_024447675.2 Pterophyllum scalare | reverse complement strand
ATTGCTGTAATTCCATTACAAGCAATATTTTGGATCAGTCAGAAGAATAGGTGTGGCTCTGGTGTCTAAACATTAAGGCACACTGGGTCAAAAATTTTCCACTCTTTTCAGTCTCAGCCAGTGAAAACTATTTCGAGAAGAGGAAGCGGGCCTCAGAGGAGCAGCAACAGAGGAGTTAGGAGGCAAAACAGTGTGTGTGTGTGTGTGTGTGTGTGTGTGTGTGTGTGTGTGTGTGTGTGTGTGTGTGTGTGTGTGTGTGTGTGTGTGTGTGTGAACATAACTCTATAGTACTCTGTTCAATCCGCTAAGCATTGGTGACAACTCAGCCAGTTGTCCAGTAACATGTTGGAGTTATCTGTTGAGCTGATACTTCACGCTGAACTAGCGAATCCCTAAAGACATGAACAAAAACACACAGAGTAAATACTTGTCTGCCACTAGTCTGTGTCTTTAACCTCTGAGTCAAGGAAGAGTTGAGTTGGTGTCTCCACCTGCTTCATTAGAGCCTGGCACCTTTCCCACCTACTCCACCCTCTTGTTTTTAGTCAAACCCAATGCTTGTTTGGGTTCACAACTAATGCATGTAAAGATTACACTATAAAATAAGTGTAAAGATTTGTAATTAAACGAGCTACACAGATTAACCTGCAGAAAACTAGGATCATGAAGTGATACAATCCAATATCACGCCACCAACCAGTGAATAAATGTCAAGTTGAAGCAGCCTGATGAGCTCTTGGAGTAATTTTTGTAGGCTAACCACTCCTGGGAAGGTTCATCGCTGTTCCAAGTTTTCTCCATTTGTGAATAATGGCTCTCACCATGGTTTGCTGGAGTCCCAAAGCCTTAGAAATGTCTTTGTAACCCTTTCCAGACTGATAGATGTCAATGACTTTGTTTCTCAGTGGTTTCTTTAGATTGTGGCACAATGTGTTGTTTTTTGAGATGTTTTAGCTTACTTCACTTTGTTAGACTGGTTTTATTTAAGTGATATCTTAATTTAGCACATGTGGCAGTAATCAGGTCTGGATGTGGATAGTGAAACTGTACTCAGCTTTCCAAAAAATGTGGTTAATTACAGTTAATTCATGATTTATTAAGAGTGGGGAATTACTTTTTTCGCGTGAGGCCAGGTAGGTTTGGGTATCTCCTAATAAATTAAATCATCATTCCAAAACTGCATTTTGTTTTTACCCATGTTATCTTTGCCTAATATTAAAATGTGTTTGATCAGAAACATTTTAGTGTGAAAAAAACTAAGAAATCTGGGAATTCTTCTTCATGGCACCATAACTATCTCACATATTTTTTTCTTGTAAATTTACCACTTTAATTATGAAAATTATTTTTCATTCAGTGGCCCTAATATCTTAAGATACCTTAGTTTTTGCTTCATGCTACATGAAGCATACTTTATAAACTTTATTTCACTCTAGCTACAGTCAGCACAGACCTTATATGAGTCAGAAGTGGGCCACTTATCCTCACTGATACAGATTTCACAGTACCACAGGCATTCTGCCCTTCATAGAACAAATATCCCTCAAAACGTCCATCTTTTGATGAGTGCAGTACAGTCTTTTGATTACACATTGGATGTGAGGATAACTTAGCACTACAGCCTACAACTACTCAATCACTATATTATTTTGAAGAACCAAGTGCAAGCACAGAGCTATGCTGATCAGAAAAAGTGCAGTTGAAATGTCACTGTCTGGTGTGTGTGTGTGTGTGTGTGTGTGTGTGTGTGTGTGTGTGTGTGTGTGTTCAAGTTTGGCATTTCAGAGGGAGATATCATTGCAGAGCATGACGAGAGGTGTATAGAGTCAGTTGGAGTGGGGTTGATGTTCAGTCTCACCCTGACAGCGCTGAATTGTGGTTTTCCTGATTTGAGCAGACGATGCTGGGCAACAGGTTCAAGTCCCCTTGGCTCTGCTGGGCACTTGGTCCTCATTCCCCAGCACTGATAAGCCCTGCCACTTCTGCTTTCCTCAGTAGAACTTCCCCTGGTGGAAATGCCAATGTAGGGCTGAGGGCAGAGCTCACCCTTATGTGGCCTAACCTCAATGACCCACTAGGCACCAATGGTTCTTATCAGTACCTACACACCTGCACAGCCACCACAATAGGATGTGTGTCTGTGTGGTGGTAGTTAGGAATGGCATGAAGACAAACAGACAGAGGGAAACCTGTTATAAAAGTATCCCTTTACTGGTCTGTTGAAATTCTGCGAATTGAAGAAGGATGCCTTTTCAACAAAAAAAACAAAAAACAAAACAACAACAACAACAACAACTAAAAAAAAAATAAGCCTGACAGTTGGTTATCTCAGTTTCTCTGACTATATCTGCTGAGGTGGACGTCTTTAAAAAGTGCTCCTCAATGAGAGATCAGGCGAACAACCCCTTCCACCAATCTCTGGCCTCATCTTTTACCATTTGCTTTCTCTGCTGGTCATGACCTCAGAAACTGAAGGGAGCTGAAACAGATCCCACTTTCTAGGTTACTGGGTGAATACTACGATAGACCTTTGTAATAAAACAAGCATATTTGTCGCTGTCTGTTAGGCCTGTAAGACTTGCTCTTTAATGGGTTGTGCAATTGCTTGGCTACCTCAAGGAGGTTAAGTTGATCTATTTTGGATTTAAGTAGGCTGCTAAATGCCTCTTTGCATGTGTGTGCGTGTGTGTGCGTATGTGTGCGCGCACAAGCATGGCTTCAAGTGTATGTGTGCTAAGATGCTTTTGTGTGTTTTCTATAATTGTGTAAGCTAATCAGGAACTGATAAGCCTCATGGAGCCAGACGGCAGACACTTAAAGATGTCTGCACTGATAATAAAGGGAGAGTTTAGTATAGGCAACCTCTCATCCAGACACACACCCACCCTACCAACACACACACACACACACACACACAGTATCATTTTCAGCCTGGGTTCCTGTATACTTCAAGTGAATTGTATACTTCAAGTATGCAGACAAACAGATTAATCTCATCACTACTGGGATGTGAGCAAAGCTCAGGTTGGATCCAGATCTGTGTGATGTTATCAGGATAACATTTGCTGTCATCCTAGTACTGCGTTCTTGTGCTTTGATGATGAGGAAATGTAGCTCTCCCATTAAGTTTAATGTAAATGTCCATATTGGGCGCTCTGCTGTGGGAGATCAAAACACAGGTCAAACAGCGTTGAAGCGAGCTTATCTAATCAGTGTGGCAGAAGGTTAGTGAGCTTAAAACAGCAATGATCTCAGTTATCATTGGAATGAATCCTCTATGGTTGCTCTCCGCAGCTTTGAAAAAAGCTGGCTGCAGAAAGGAGGTTAAAAGCTAATTGATTGCATGCTGTCACTGTACATGAATTGTGTCTTCTTCTGTGTGCACATATCTGCATACAAGGACATTACAAGTGCCTGTGAGTGTGTATGCTATGTGTCCCTCACCCCCATCCCTCCTGTCTGTTTTTGAACTAGGAGATGAAGCCATCTGCACTGCTCTCTGGAGACACAGAGCTCCCTCATCTCTCCTCCTTTTTCTGCTCCCGCTGTTATGTGGAAATTGCTCTCTCTTTACGCTCTAGTTGGGATTGGCAGCATTGATAAACATTGCAGGGACAATTAGAGGTAGGAGTTTTCATTGAGAGACTTTCAAATGATGCTAACTTGTCATTGGTAGCTTATACTCCCCCTGGGGACATACCATTGTACTGCCACATGACTGCCTCCTTGGTAAGAGGACACCCCTATTTCAAGGTAAAGTCCACTATTTGGGTGCAACAGCAAGAGCTGCACTTTTCATAGCTTCAATTGCATTGATCTGAGAAGTGCATGAAGTCACGCAATAGATGTGTGCAGCAACTGGTCTTATTCCTTTGTGTTCCTTTCTCCTCTGATGCTGTTTGCACACAGTGAAGACAACAAAAGGGCCCTTTTTTTCCACCAAGTCTTGGCTTTGTTTGGATGTGTATGATGAGTCCATCATTATCTCAGCAGGCTCCAGCTGGCACAGCTATACCTTACTGTTTTCCTTCTCCCAGAGATGGGGAAGAATCATGGAATATCTCACTGTACTGCAGTCCTACTTATTACTGCTAAAAAGGTCTGATGTGACTCGGAGGTAGGTATGCAGTAAGAGGCTGGAGCTCATATTTAGGCAGAAATATAAAGGTGTGGAAAGAACTGGAGGCATTGTTTATGAGCTAAGTGAAGTGGACCATCACAGAGGGAGTCAAGCAAAGGCCATGCAAGTGATGGAGGGAACGATTAGAGGAGAGTGAGGGGGGGAGTGAAATGGGAGTAGGGGAAGAAGCAACATTCCAGCGTAGGACTTGATCCCCCTTTCAGTAACAGGACACTCTTGTCTCTGCACGTTTCACGTATCCAGTTAGAAGAAGTTCCACTACCTGCACTTGGAATTGCTTACCTTTCACATCTGCTTCCAGTGTGTGTTGTTTCAAGCTGTGTTTCAGTTCCACACAGACTCCCTAAGTATGCTCACTCTCTGTTCTGTTTCTCAGAATCAGGCCTCCAATTTCCTTATGAATCCTGGTTCAACCAAGCTTCAAAACCCAGACTTAGTAGCCATCAGATTTTTCTTGAGCAATAATATTAACGGCACTAGATGAGTCGGAGGCTTCTCCAATCGCAGCATACTGCTAATTGGCAATAAAGAAGCCCATCTGGGTTGGTTTATTTTTGGGTGAGGTAGCAGGATAGCAGCTCCTTCCCAGCTAAACTCCCCACTCAGCCCCACATCCCAGCTAAGAAACCAAGACCACCAAAACTGAACTTATAACATGAAACCTGAACTACGCTTCTCACCAGCAACACATAAACCCCCCTGCGGTTACAACTTATTCCTAAGACTTCCGTGCATTATAAATCAACTTGTGGCTGAGAGCTCCAAGGAGAACTGGCTAAAACTCAGGGAATGCCTGTGATTGGGAAAAAGGAATACTGAAGACAGGCTGTAGAAAGTGAAAGTGTAGTCTGGAAGGTTATCCTTTCCAACATGATGGAGTGCAGCACTGATGGAATGCAAAGTATTGTGGATCAGTATGTAAGACTTTGGCTGTTCTGTCCAGTGCTGACAGTTGACTTGTAGCTGAGAACTGTTGGTTCTTACAAAAAATATGTCAGAGTCAGGTCCACAGTAGTCAAAATAAAATTGCTATTTCTATCTGCAGTAATTTGTATTTGGATATATGACTCTGTCCGAGAGGTTCTAATCCTTCAATGTGCATATGGAGAGCAGATGCAAGACAGAACAGAACTGGGACAACAAGTGATATGAAACTCATTAGGTCAAGTGCTGCTTGACAAGGAGAAATTTCTTGGGGGTATGTTGCAAAATGGCTTGGAAATGCAAAAACAAAGATGGGCAGGCTAAAACAACTTATTACAAAAATAGTGAACAAAAAATAAATTATCTGCTTTGGTTTTGTTATCACAGGACAAGTGACTTATAGAGAAGATGTGCTGTAACAGACAAAGAAACTCCCATATTGATCTTAGCCATGTTACTGAGACACGGAAACTATATTTGGTAAAGACCCTAGAATGATGCAGAGAAAACCCCAACAATAAGTTGACCCCGCCCAATGAACAAGTACTTGGCAACAGTGGGAAAGGAAAAACTTCCCATTTAACAGGAAGGAATCTTTGGCAGAACCATGCTCAAGGAGGGGCAGCCAGTTGGGGGTCAGGGGAGGGACACAGGATAAAACACACTGTGGAAGAGAGTGAGTAATTAATAATAACTAATGATTAAATGCAGAGCTGTGCATGAACACACAGAGAGTGAAAAGAGGTGAGTGAAGAAGAAATGCTGAGTGCATCATGGGAACCCCCCAGCAGCCTAGGCCTGCAGCATAACTGAAGGAGGATTCAGGGTCATCTGATTCAGCCTTAACTATAAGCTTGATCAAAAACGGAAAGTTTTGAGCCTAATCTTAAAATAGAGAGGGTGTCTGTCTCCCAAATCCAAACTGGGAGCTTGTTCCACAGAATACTTGTTCCACAGTATTCAGTAATTACAATAGTTCATATATATTTGTTTTATATAATTCACATATTTGTTTAATGTGCATTGAAGGACAAAAAAAGTTAAACCTTGGAGGCCAAGGTATTGCTGTCCAGACTAAGTATCTGGTTAGATACCATGTTTCTGAGTCTTTTAGGGGTGAGTAGAAACACCTCAGTTTTACCAGAATTTAGAAGCAGGAAATTAGAGGTCATCCAAGCCTTTATGTCTTTAAGACATTCCTGCAGTTTAACTAAGTGGTGTGTCATCTGGCTTCACGAATAGATAAAGCTGGGTATCATTTGTATAGCAATGAAAATTTTCTAATAATAACCTTCTAATAATACTGCCCACGCTAAGCATGTATAATGTAAATAGAATCGGTCCTAGCACAGAACCCTGCAGAACTCCATAATTAACCTTAGTGTGTGAGGAAGCCCTGCCATTTACTTGAATAAATTGGAATTATAAGATAGATATGATTCAAAGTTCTGCAATGCAGTGCCTTCAATACCTACAGCATGCTCTAATCTCTGTAATAAAATATTATGGTCAACAATGCACTGAGGTCTAGCAGGACAAGCACAGAGATGAGTCAGAAGCCATAACAGGACCATTTGTAACCTTCACTAGTGCTGTTTCATACGGTAATGAATTCTGAAACCTGACTGAAACACTTCAAATTCCTCTGCAGATGATTAGCTAGCTGTTTTGTAAATATTCTTTTAAGAATTTTTGAGATAAAATTAAGAATTGGACTGTGGCTAAGACATCTGTGTCAAGAGACTGCTTTTTAAGTAAGGGTAATGGAAGGGACAAAAGAAACGATAGAGAAGAACACAAGAACAAACACACACTCTTGTTCTGTTGCCTGTGTGTGTGTGTGTGTGTGTGTGTGTGTGTTTAACATGAAACATACTTGATAATGAGGGCGAGAAGCTGCAACAACCCCCTGTCCCAGAGCCAGAGACAGACAGGGAAAGACTCAGGAAACCCAGGTCACCCACAGCCCCCCAAGAGCACTAAAGACCTGAGACCACACATCCCGATGATAACTGCGTGCCCAAACCCTGAAGAAGGAGGAGGGAGGTCCCAGCTGGAGTTCCCAAGGCCAAAGGACAAGAGCCCCAGAGAACCTGAGACGATGGGCAGTCAGCACCACCAGAGGCTGGCCACCCCGCAGCACCCCCAGGAAGTTAGATTTAAGATATAGAAAAAAATTTTGTATTTGTTAAAATGATTGCAGTGCAACATTTTAGCTCCAAGAATTGATGAAAAATTGTATTACATGCAGAATTCATTTTTTTCCCAGAGAGGCTTGGGCAAGTGTAACTGGCCAGGTTCAACACACTGATATCAATATAAACTAAGCAATAACATCAGAAACACTAAGATACTAGAATTGAAGATAATTACCCACAGTGTTATCTTACATATCAGAGAGGCTAGTGACCCAAACTTGAAAACTGCTAACAACTGATTTTTGAGCTTCACAGAGCCACCAGGTTTTGCTGTTTGATGATCCAGCTGCTGTCATGTCACATTATGACAGGTGATAGTTTGCTCTGGTTTGAGGTAATGTATTGTATTAGTATGAGTGTTGGGCAGCAAGCTGTGCAAACAAAGCCAGCAGGATGTGCTGGAATTGATCTGAGGCTAAAGGTGGGAAAGTGGTGCCAACAGGCCTGGACCCCACAGAGTGGAACCAGTCAAATTTACCGTTATTTGAGTTTAAACTAAGCAAAGGTTAATGAGTTTGTGACTTTGGGAATGCAACTTTACTGTTGTTATTCTAGATGAATGAGAGAAAAGTAATTGGTGCAGTTTGAATTGCTGCATTCTGCCTGTACTGTAGCTGTTTTAAGTGGTAACTTTTTCCGCCTTTTAGTGCTGCATTCATCCTTTGAATGTTCTTAGTTTGTTGGCATCATTATATCACATAATGCAATTGTAAGCCAATAGCCAAAAGACAGTATCTTTGTCTACTTTAGTATCTATAATCACATCAGTCAGTTGTTACATTAATCAGTAACAACCAATGAATAATAATTATAAATAATATGTCAACTGGGGCAGCACTGTGGTGTGGTGGTTAGCACTGCTGCCTCACAGCAAGAATGTCCTAGGTTCGATTCTACCTCGGCCACCGTGGTGTTTGCATGTTCACCCCATGTTTGCGTGGGTTTTCGCCGGGATCCTCCCACAGTCCAAACATAAGTTTCTGGGGTTAGGTGAATTGGTAATTCTAAATTGCCCTTAGGTGTGAATGTGAGTGTGAATGGTTGTCTCTCTGTGGGTGTACCCTGCCTCTTGCCCTATGTCAGGTAGGCTCCAGGCCTGAACAGGATAAGCAGAAGAGAATGGATTGATGGAATATGTCAACAGAAAATTGTCTGCAGAAGGGCTCACTGAATAGTTGTTTGAGGAAGAAAATAGAATCATGTGCTGTGGCATTCAGTCACCAGATCTTGACCCGGAACTTTAATTTCCCTGACGGAATCTTCCTGAAGGGATTAATAAAGTTTTATTTAATGTAATGTAATCTAATCTAATCTAAACACCTATGGGAGATTCTGATCACGTGTTAGACAATGTTCACTACCACCACCATCATCATCGCACACATCGATGGGAAATATGTTTTGGAAGAGTGGTGTTCCATCTCTCCAGCAGAGTTCCAGACACTAGGAAAATGAATGCAAAGAAGCCCTGAAGTAAATCTGGCAGCATCTAGTAGTGTAAAATCACTTTTCAAAATAAGGACATTCATGTGGGCTGGTCTTTCTTTGCTACAGCCCACTTAAAAACCAGAAAATCCCATGCCACCCCATGGGTGACAAACTAAAATAAAGATTGTCTTTTTAAATCTTTATTTTAGTTTGTCACCCATGGGATGGCATGGGATTTTCTGGTTACACATGTATATTTATGAAGCTCGTGAGAACTTGTGTGCAGCAGAATGGTCTCAGGGAAACCTGACCTCAGTAAACAAAATGAGTTTTTGATCTTAAATGCTAGTTTCCTTAATATAACTTATAAACCTGTAAACAATGACAAAAGGCACAAAATAGACCTTTACTGTGAACATTTGAACTAGACAGTTTTCAGTTTTCGTTTTTTTTGCTTGTTTCCTGAAGAGTCACTCACAAACAAACAAACAAACAGTGGTGTGTCACATTCCTCCGTACTTTCTAACACCGTAATACTTTGATAAGTATTATTGGTTTCCTGATCTGATATGAGTCATCTGAGTGAATAAATTGGGCTCTGGACACAATTAAGGCTGATGTAAGATCTGTGTTGGATTGCACCAGTACAAACCAGACAGTCAAACATTTGGAAATGCAACCTTATTAACAGCAATTTTCATGTAATCAGCACATCTAATCAGAGATCTGGTTGCAGGACTTAAAGGGAACTTGGAAGCAGGAGGGTTCATTTTCAGGGTCAGTGGGATCCAGGGACCCCCGATTTTTAACTGATACTTTTTACATGAACATCCTTGTACTAGAAAGGTGATATATTGATTATAAGTTATTTTAAAAGTGAGTCACACACCTTTGTGCATCATCACAAATTGAAACTGACAGATTTAATCATCTTCTCTTCTCTCCTCTCCTCTCCTCTCCTCTCCTCTCCTCTCCTCTCCTCTCCTCTTCTCTTCTCTTCTTCACACTTCTCATGGCTTTTTTGGTGAGATGTTAGAAAAAGAAGAAATTCACTGCAGTGGTGTTATAGGTAAGTCAATTTTTTTCTTGTCTATTTTATTTGACTTTTATTTATATTATATAATGACAATGAGGCCATCACAGTTATAAAGATAAGATATATGCTAGTGTTTTCATGTGGTACTGGTAGTATTAGTAGTACCAGATTCATGAGCCTCAGGGGAGCCTTACTAAAAGTTAAATGTTTGACCATTTCTTGCCTCCTTAGCATGTTTGGACCATCACTTGGCCAATGATTTTGGGGAAATAGGCACTGAGCAAACATTGCGTTGGTGTGGCCACTATATGCCAGTACACAATGGCATCCATCACAGTTCAGGTTGTTTTTACTGAATGTTTTCCCGTCACAGAGCTCAGGATGTTGCAGTAGAACTGCAAATATAGTCTGAACATGGAGGAGGAATTCATTGTGTAGAACCATCTGTATATTAAAAAACACATGCTTACCTGAGATATGCTTACTTTGAGCATCATCGCATAGACTCTTCAAGTAAAAGCTACTGTTTGGTCTCTCAGTCACAGCTGGAGAGCCTCATCAGGCATTCACAATCCTCAGCATGGTGTTCAGGCCAGCTGTTATTTGAAGAAGATATTCACTCTGTGCGTTTGAGATCTATGATCCAATTGCACAGTGTACAGTGGTCAGAACTGGACTTTCAGGGAAAGTCCTAAAAATAGCAGCCAGGCTAGAAGCACTCCAGGAAAGGTGACCTTGAAGTAGAGACTGGCCAAATTTAAATTGGGTATGGTTTTTATGGAAACACTCAAGCATTTTATGGTAACAGCTTGATTATATGGTAAGTACTGGCTCAGTTATCATTTTTCCATTTTCCATGGTTCATCCATATTTGAAAAAAGTTTGAAGTAATTTGATTGAGAACATTGATGCAATGCTGGATAGCATCCAGGAAAGTGAGAGTTGGAGTTCTGACTGACCAGAGTGTAAACTGTTTTGACAAGTTATGTGATTCGGAGGAGAAGAGCATCAGCACAATACATTTGTTATTGTGCTGATGCTCTTCTCATCATGCTCAGCTTTAGTATGCACAGAAACAATAGCAGAAACAACGAGAAAAGGCTCCTGTGTGTAGGGTCAAAGTGTTTCTGATTTGAGAATTGTACCAAAGCGACTGAGAAAACTGTAAGTGGACATATCCACAGTATTTGTGAAGCTGGTGTCTTTCAGAGCATTTTAATGTAACAGACATAAAATGTGTTTATTGTATAATGTGCTGTACATCCTAGGAAGTTTATGCTCTAGTTTTAGCAGGGCACCAAATAAAAAAAGGAATCAGATGCCATAAATGTGGCATTTAGTTTTGACAAGAGTAGGGGGAGGAGGACAAATCAAAATGAATATAGTTAATTATAGAAGGAAATAAAAGGTATGGAATTCATACCCATTAGGTATTACCTTATAATTAACAATATCACCAATACAGATTTTAGCTTTCTATATACAGTCAATTTCAAACATAATGAGGAATTGTAGTGTTAAAACATAATTCAGAACCATAATCACAACCATGATTGACACACTGTAAATTAGTCTCATGCTGGGATATTTTGAAAACAAAAAGACCAGCCCAGTGAGATAAGTCTCTGCTCACAACTCTGCATCCTCGAGGACCCAGGTGGTGCTCAAGCCTTTGTCCTTTTGGCCTCTTACTTGATAAGTGTACTTTTTACATGCTTTTTCGTTTTTTTTCTATTTTAGAATTTGATATCTTAATTACAAATTTGGTCCATGGCATCAATTCCTAATTAAAAAATTGTAAAGCCCAGTAACTGTATTTCATAATTTTGCCAGGCCGCATGTGCTGCGTCACAACCACCTACATGTGCCATTCAAGTACCCTGAATAGGAGCATCGTGTCTCTGACCAGCGTTAATTGGTGACAGTACTTGCCCTATTGTTATCCATGTTTGTTGCTGTTATGAATTTAAATATTATTACAACATGTCAGTACAGCCAGCCAAACTTTAGCAATAACAGCCCAACATTAACTTATATACCAAAGCAAGCTAGTCTAATTGAAAATGTACAAGTGAACTCTGTTAGGCCCTCTGTCTGACAGCCAAAAGAATTTGGTGATCATTAGTCTTTGCAAATGCTCAGAAACATTAGTCCTCAGCCATTCTCTCTGGAGTCATACATGTGAATGTACAGAATTTCCATAAATCTTACAGATTTCAGTCAGTCAAAAAATCTTTTGAACTATTATGAACTCACAAGCACACACTGTGTTGGATAAAAATATAGTATACACCTCCAGTCGTGGTGAATGGGTGAGTGAACAAGGATTCTGGCACTATAGGCAGCTTTCTCTCTGCGTAGACTGTTCAGAAGAATAGTCAAAGTGTGTGAGCAAGTAATGAGTAGCCGCATGTCCTTTGTGTGTGAGTCTGACCTGCTGCAGAGGAAAAAACAACAGAGACAGCCAGAGATGATGGAGTCAGGTTGTACGTGATGTCCAGACTAATTTGGATAGTTTGGGGGGGGGGGGTAGACCGCCTGAAAAAATCCCAACACATCCACAGAGATAGAAAAAGTGCAAAAATGCAGGCCCAAAACTTCAGTCAATCAGTTATTTTTATCTTTTTTTTTTACTGTAAAATATTATACGTATTTTAATATAGATTGACTATTAATTATCATGTACAATATTAATTTTGCAATCTCCAGCTGCAGCACACAATACCACAGAATACAACAGAAAGAATGGGATCTACAACCGGC
>JAMQGT020010746.1:0-13700 GCA_024447675.2 Pterophyllum scalare | reverse complement strand
AGGCACACTTAACCAGCATGGCTACCACAGCATTCTGCAACAACATGTGAATTTCATTTCACTGAATGAATCATCTGTTCAAGTCCAGCTGATCTGCGCCTATTTAACAAAAGACTGTGCTCATTGCACATTTTGAAAACGACGGTTTTATGTTATCCTTGTTTTTATTTCCCCATTAAAAGGCCGCAACCCTTCTCATACTATGCTTTCTCTCACTATGCTCCCTTCCAGGAGGTGTTGCGTTCCCTGTACACCACACTCTCGGTTCTGGCCTCCATCGTGCTGCACTCGAGACACAGCCATGACTGCCTTTAAGGGCATCTGGACTAAGGAGTTCTGGCGCTGTGTGGGGGCCGAGTTCTTTGCCATGCTGCTCTTCGTCCTGCTTGGGCTCGGCTCAACCGTCAGCTGGGGCTCTGTTAAGGAGAATCCCCACCCCCCCGACCTTGTGCTCATCTCTCTCTGCTTTGGCCTGACTATTGCCACCATGGTGCAGTGCTTTGGCCACATTAGCGGCGCTCATATCAACCCAGCAGTCACAGCAGCTATGGTTGTGACCAGAAAGCTGAGCCTGGCTAAAGCAGTCTTTTACCTTCTGGCCCAGTGTGTAGGAGCCATAGTTGGGGCCGCCATACTCTACGGCATCACCCCAGCCTCTGTCAGGGGTGGCATGGGAGTCACTGAAGTAAGAGCCGAATGACAAGCGGGTCTTTAAATGTATTTTTGTTTGAGTGATTACTACCAGCTGTTCAGGGTCACCTTCTGAATTCCTCTCTGATAACACAAATGTGTAACTTTTCAGAATGACTTACCTTCTCAAAAGTAAAGACCAACCTGATTGCACAGATTAGCTCCAGCTGATTAGCTCTGGCTGAATGGTTAAATGGATTGCACTGTATTCAGACTGTAATGTCGTCTGCGTGTGATATGCTAATTGTGCTCACCCAGATCATATGTCAGCAGTGTTGGGGTGGTTACTCAAAAAAGCAACCCATTACACATTACCCTCTACTTTTCTTAATATTAACTGTGTTGTTTTACTCACACAGGTGAACAAAAGTCTTTCTGCGGGCACTGCCCTGGTTGTAGAACTCTTCATCACCTTTCAGCTGATCTTCACCATCTTTGCCACCTGTGACCACAAACGCAATGATCTCAACGGTTCATCTGCTTTGGCTATTGGCCTGTCCGTTTGTGTTGGTCACCTTTTTGCTGTAAGTACCCTAACACCTAGCTAGTTGTTACTGTCCACTTAATGAGTGATGACTTGGTTCCTAGTCCAAGCATCTACTGCACTGGATGAGGCTGTTGTCTTTTAACATGCTGTGGTGGTTTGTGATTTATCGAGACTTGAGACAAATACAGTTGTCACTGTAGCCATCAACGGCTTTTTATTAGCACTGTTATGAAGTGGCAGATCTTTAACGTTACACTACAACACAGTGAGCGCTGAAAGCACTGAGATCTTTGCAGTTTTGCTGGTATGAGTTTCATTTCACTTCCTCATTCAGTTGCTAAGTTGACTGGATGGTTGTTGAGTATTGTCACAAAGTCTGAAGAGTTGTGGCTGGAGTACAGTGACCCCTAGTGGAGAGGTGAAACATCTCCAGGAACTTAAAAATGAGTCCAGCTGCCTTTAATTCAACTCCTTAAGTCTTGTTTTATTTGTGAATATCCATCTGTCATGGTTCCTGTGATGGTGGTTGCGATTGCTTCCTTAGATTCCCTACACTGGAGCCAGCATGAATCCCGCTCGATCCTTCGGCCCTGCCGTGGTCACATGGACCTGGGAAAATCACTGGGTAACAAAATTTTTTAAATTCATATTCATTATCAATATGCAGAGTCGGTGGTATCTATAGTTGTGCGAAGAAAACAATTGTAGTGAGAGAATTCAGAAGGACTCTGCAGTTGTCCTCAGCTTTATGGAGCTTTGTACGGCGTCTGGACCACATCGCAGTGCTCTCATAGCATCTGCTCCTGCAGCAGGTACGCTGTTTCACACTCTCTGCAAAGCACCACACAGCAGAAAGACACAGCTAACATTTAACCAGTGTCGCAGTCCAGTTCATGAGTCACGATAAACGAACAGATGAAAAAGACCCAGCTGCTTGGTTTATCGCTTCACGTTTTGCTAATATTACAGTTTGTGATCGGTCACATGCTTTGATAGCGAGATTGGGAAACCCTCAAGTGATATATCGAGCTGATAACCGCCTTTGTGTGAGTGCTTAGCCTGATTGATTGTCTTATGGTAAGTGCTTCATGGTACGGGCTCTACATCTACCTCAAAGGTATCAGTTTTGTGTCAGACTTGTTTCTGCTGCCCCCCCGATGGAAACCAGAGTCAGTTATTGCAGGTCTGACCTAACACTCACCTGGCTGCTGATTCTGGTTAATGATTTAAATTATTTTTGGATGTAATGTGGAGTTTTGTATTAATGTGTCCAGTGTCAGCTTTTTGTTTGGAAAGTTTTTTTTTTTTTTTTTCCCCTCCGACAACAAAGAAGCTCTTTTCAACAATAAGCACAGAAACTTTGAAATGAATCTCTGCTGCGCTGCTATCCCGACGCCTCGTTAGTATTCCGGGTCTTTGTGTGCTCTCTCAGCTTTGAAGTCTTTTGCTTGTTTAGATTTTGATCTGGGAGATTGTTGTGGTCTCTCTCCTTTGTACAGCTTTGATATTCTTTCTGCTTCTCATCATTTTCACACAGCACTGTCTCATTTCACAGGGAGACACTCTCTCCGTCGCTTTCATTTCCTCTGCCTTCGCACTTATATCTGTGTACCTGCTGCGGCGGGTATGGCATCGCGAACATGGAAGACGCTGTATTGGATGTCACTGCTGTTTTACCTTCAGACGGTTCAGTGACTGCACTTTATGAGCGAAGCAGAGGTGTGCGTTTCGGTACAGATGGGTCGTGTCCCCTTTAGAGTCTGGTTTCAAATGCTTACAATTAGCATTTTACAAATTGTAAAATTATGAGAATGAAAATATAAATATTCTTTGAGATCAAAGTGCTAAATCTACAACAAAAAACAGTCATAAAAGTCATAAAATACAGGAGGAAAACACTCAAGGAGCCAAAAGATGCCACAGTTTGCAAAGGATAACCCAATCAAATTCTACCCGCCAAAATATACTGAAGAACTTCCTCTACCAGATGTCTAAACTACACTGAGACGTGGTTTAAAAGGGAAATTTGAAAAGTCAGTTAAACAAGACATTTTTTTCTTTTTGTGTGTTTTGTTGAAAAGTAAATGCGCTCTCTCCCTGCCCGGAATCTCTCCAAAACTTCCCACCAGGAGATTCAAACAGACCATGATTCCCGCTGCACCACCAGGCCACGCTAGCATGTAGGACCAGTAAATTTTTGTTCAGAGGCTCATGCAAACAACCGTACCGTTCAACACACGACGAGATGCACAGTCTGGAAAGTGTAAGTTCAGCACTGGAGGCTGGTGCTGTAGACAGTCAGTGTAATGTTAGCTTGGAGCTCCTGTTTGGAAATGAGTTCACTGCACAGTCATTAGTGGGGTTTTTTTGATCTGTTTCCACCTTCGTGAAAAATCGGAGCTAGGCTGGATTAATTATTGATTGATCATTATATTTCTGTGTCATGGCGCTGCAGGATACATCAGCCAAAACTGCATGAAAAATGTGAGCAGAGAAAACTCCCGACTTCAATGAAAAGTTAAGAGCTCTAACATTTAAAGCTTTTACATACAAAAGTATTTTTATCCTCATGCGTACCCTTGTTATCCTTTAAGGCCATTTATAACGAATAACGCTGTAGCTAAATGGATATTTTATGGATATTTTTATTTATGGCATAGCTTTTCATCAGTTTAAATGTATCATCCATCAGAGGCCCTACAAACACTGCCTGCCAGTCCAGCACCTCTCCCACAACGGAGACGATAACCAAGACGAGATATGTGCGCCGCTCTTCTGTCACATAACTAAAAGGTGTAGACGTGCCGTTCGCACTCTGGACCAGAATAAACACATTCAGTTAAGATGACGGTGCTATCAGCTGTTAACAGCACTTTACTGCCATGAAACTGGAGTCCTTTTCTGTCTTTGTGCGCTGATGTTTTTCTGTCTCCATCTTCAGTTACATTAGTGGTCCGTCTCAGTGGAGGGCAGTGAGAGACTGCCAGACAATCTTTACCCCTCAGCCTAAAAAGGCCGATGGGGCACTCTCATCACCCCGCTGGGCGGGCGGCCAACTTTCAGCTTTGTGAATGCGATAACGAGGTCACCTGGGATTTTCAAATCGATCCCATAGATGCATCTACTAAAAATCTCGGACGAGTTAGTTCTTACCATAATAATGCCAATCACAGAAAGTCACAGTATTCTCAGTGCTTTATGTTTATTACGATTTTAGCATTTCTTATTCCTGGTTCTTTCTTTGCCATTTGCAAATGACTAAGGCTCTCATGCATCCCATTCAGATCTACCAAGGCCTGCTAATGATGTGTCCTAGAACTGGTGGTTCCAGAGGATTTATTCCACCTAAAGACTCTACTGACAGGAGGTTGAGGGGTAGCGCTGGCAGCCTCCGGGATTTTCTTAGATGTGGCCTGAGACCATTAATCATTGGCTTGTCAGAAAAACTGAAGTCTTGTTATTTATTTTTAATGTTTTCTTCTGTGTGGCAATTCTCTGTAGGCCCAGATTTTTTGGGCTGTTATTCAGGCTGTTATGGAGAAGCATACCACAGGGATTCACATATACTAAGTTTTATTTTGTGTTTGTGCCTGTGTGTGTATCACTCCAACAGAGCACTTGGCTCTCAGACTGCTGCATTACTTGTGGTTCTTAGGATACTTAAGAGTAGAATGGGGGGGGGCAGAGCCTTCAGTTTTCAGCTCACTCTGCTTATACCACACTCTACATTTAATCATTAGTTATTATTACAGTGGGTACAGAAAGTATTCAGACCCCTTTAAATTTTTCACTCTTTGTTTCATTGCAGCTATTTGCTAAAATCAAAAAAGTTCCTCTGCCATTCTTCCTTCAGATCCTCTCCAGCTCCTTCAGGTTGGATGGTGAACATTGGTGGACAGCCATTTTCAGGTCTCTCCAGAGATGCTCAGTTGGGTTTAGGTCAGGGCTCTGGCTGGGCCAGTCAAGAATGGTCACAGAGTTGTTCTGAAGCCACTCCTTTGTTATTTTAGCTGGTGGTGGCAGCATCATGCTAATGGGGTGTTTTCCACTTTCTGTACCCACTGTAATCTCTGGCTCTCTTCCACACCATGTCTTTTGTCCTGTCTCTCTCCCATCAGCCCCAACCGGTCGTGGGAGATGACTGCTCCTCCCTGAGTCTGGTTCTACTGGAGGTTTCTTCCTGTTAAAAGGGAGTTTTTCCTTCCCACTGTCGCCAAGTGCTTGCTCATAGGGGGTCATTTTGACTGTTGGGTTTTCTCTGTAGTTATTGTAGGGTCTTTACCTTCCGATATAAACCACCTTGAGCTGACTGTTTGCTGGGATTTGGTGCTATATAAATAAAATTTAGTGTGCCTAGAAGATGAATCCTAATAAATTTGGTAATCCTGACTTCCTGAATGATCTCGAGGTCCATGTTAAAATATGTGAATTCCTTTAAATCTGTCCTTGAACATTGATAAATGTTTGTCGGTATTTGTGCAGACTCAGGATCACCGATGTTCCGTGTGCTTACTGTGTGTTTGTGTGCTAGGTGTACTGGGTGGGTCCATCGATGGGTGGGACTCTGGCTGCAGCCCTGTATGAATACTTGTTCTGCCCAGACCCAGAGCTGAAGAAACGTTTCTCTGAGACTTTTGTCAAGGCACCCTTCAGTGCTACTAAACAACGGCAGGATTCAGGCACAGCCCAGGAGCCTCTCTTCACGGTCATGGATGTTGAAAGAGCTGGAGAGGAGGGAAAGGGAGGTATCTGAGGAGGTGTTGTCCTCTGTTTGACTAGAAAGGAAAGGAAGCACCGCTGCCCGTGCTGCTGCACAGCAATCCGCTCTGAAGGAGACTATCCTCCTGTAGATGGGCACATTAAAATGGTAACAGTTATAGAAGGAAGACTGAACATTTCAAGACGGGGGCCTTCTTCTTTGGCAACCAAAAAGATCACATTTGCAAAGTGTAAGCAAAGGGCTGCAAGGTTTTCATAAAAAATGAAATAGATAAATAAAAAAGAAACTGCTGAAAGTGTGTGCTTGTGCTCATGTAATATGTATTTAGAGTGTTTCTTTTCAGGGGAAGTGTCACATCTGAGGAAAAACAAGGGTGAAATCTGTGGCACTGTTCCAACAGAGGAAAACAGACCTGGGGAAGAGAAAGTGAAAGACAAACGGCAACAATGAAGCAAACTTGTCCCACCCTCAGTCATACTCCAGAAACCAGGGGTGCATTATAAAATTAATGTTGAGCTCCCTGAAAACAAAACAGCTTAACGAGTGATTTCATCTCTCCCATTCTCTCTTGTCTTCCATCTGAATGTCATTTATGCTGACTTTCTGCCAGAAAACACTGACATGCTTAAAAGCCAGTGCTCACAGCACGCCCACTCTGGTGTTTTATGATGTAAGCTGCTAACAATACTTGTTAGGGTACAACATTAAGTTTTCATAACCTCAAGAGGCCATCTTAATTTATGCACTGATCTTTTTGTTGTGCTCACACCATCGGGGGGGTTGCAGTCTGCTTTTAAAGTATCAAGTTCAGCAGAGGGGGAAAAAAACACCCCGTGGAGTCTCATCAATTACTAACCACAGAAGACAGAAAGGAGGAAAAACCTGCATGCCACATGAAAATATACTTGAACATTTGATCCCCTTTGAAACAGGGAAACGGTGTGCAGAACAGCAGTAGGAAATGTGCTTATTTAATAGTTTATTCCACAAAAAATATGTAAAGCTCCACTTCATGTTAATCCTGCTGTACAGAATTTGTATGCAGTTCAGTTTTTTTGGGGGGGGGGCAACAGAGACTACTCAGGAGGCTGATGCTAGCTGTATGCCTGATATCAAAATAGAAGATGCCCTAAAGTGGTTCACGGTACTGGAATATCTCTAATAAAAATGCACTGCTCAAAATATTAAAGGAATGCTTTTTAATCAGAGTCAGTTAAACTTCTGTGTTCTAGTGGACACACTAACCCACTATCGCTCGCTCGTGGTAACAATGCGGTCCCCTTGTAATAAAGTCCGGTCAGAGAATTGAGACGATGACACATCAGGTGAGAATTTTATTTTCCATTGCCACACAATAAGCACACACTCAGGCTGAGCAGTAGAAATGTGGTTTACAGGTGAACTTACTAGTCCCACTGAACGCACACAGGTCCAGCTTTAATCTTGGCTGTGCCAAAGGTCCAATAACTCCCTCTGACTAAGCTCTCTACTGCTACAGCAGTGGGAGCGGTGGCTGCGAGCTGTGGTTGATTGATATGTGGTATCCTATTGGTCACTGGGCCAATCACGCGCCCTCCATGCCAGCTCCTGCATGGTCTGCAGGATGGGCTTTTTAACATTCTGGGATATTGATTGGTCAGGTAAGTAGCAGAGAGGGTCGTTAATCGGGTTCAACTGCTTTGGTGTTTATCAGATTAACAACAGGTGAAACTGATTTTTTAAGTTTCTAATTATACTGTCATGAACTTCAGAGATGTAACGCTTGGATATTTTTACATTTCTCTGAGCAATTTCTAGTCTGACCTTGGGATGAATATTTTGGGAAGTTCTTATGGCCAGCCCGCGGGTCGTATTATAAAGCGTTACCCATGAACCTGCACTGTACTTGCCGACCTCGAATCAAGGACCAAACCGATGCTTGAACTCTATTTTTAAATTTAATCGTTACTCTGAATTGGTAATTTGCAGGACGCCTGCGAATGCCGGCACTTTTGAAGAGAGCACAGTCAGCAATAACATTATTAACTGGAATTAAAACGTTTGTTTTACTGCTCTTAATCACCAGATTAATGATGTTCTGCGGCATTCATATGTTGTCCTTTTTTTTTCCTTTTATTTGTAGATGTTTAATCACCATTGGCATAGAGATCATTTTCTGTGGAAGGATTTCGATTGGTCAGATGTGTGGGACCCACAGCATGGTTGGACACATGAATAGACTTAAAGGGATACTGCCCCGCCCCTTCATTTTCATTTTAAGTTATTGTCATTGCTTATTGTTACTGTGTTCATTTATCTCTCACAGTGACATATATTATGCTCGCTGACAATCCAACTGGAATATTTTAGTGGGTTAATTATAATTCCAAAGAGTGGAGCTCACACAGGCTCTGGGTGGGCCAGCTTGGGGGTCCCTTGAGTAAGTTGCAGGGGTCTGGTGCCGCTTAGTGCGCGAACGGCTTGTAGACCGCAGCCGCCCACTGAAGTGAAGCGCTTGTGTTTCTGTATTTGCCACGCAAACGACAAGTGGAACTGTTACAAACTCATGCACGCCTGAAGTGTCTTCTGTCCAAGTGTGCAACAGATGCAGCCAACACCACCCCTTTAACGTGAACACCAATGTTATGGTAACTGAACCCTGGGTACGCTCAGCTCACTCACAATTTCTATCTAATCCTAGGTGCCAAACTTTGGCATCAACAGTTGCGTGAGTCACCTGTAGATGTTTTGTAGGTCTGGGCTGAATTTGCAGAGGCTTCTCGTCCTGTTCTGAAACATCCACACCGCCTTTAGTGAAATGATCTATTAAAACAATCTTAGAGATCCAGAGGTATCACAAGCTCCAGGATTTAAAAGGATCATAACTGCAGTGGTTTAGTTGCTATTCCCCATGTGACTGATGTGTTTTTATATTTCTTTACAGCAGGAAAATGAGCACTGAACACAAGTGGCTGGGCTGCACGGTGGCTTCATGCAGCCATGCATGAAAAAAATGAGCTGTTACTATCAGAGTTAATATACCACTAAAGCCTCTTATGGCCCTGTGAGACTGTAGCACTTATTACTGAGCAAACTGCAAGATCAATGAAAAACTGAGATGTGTAAAGTTTGGCCTTGAGGCTTGAAACAGATTAAATTTGCCTTTAAAATTTTATCTCACCGCACAGACAGTTTCTTTAAGTATAATACTGGCATGCAAAAAGATGATCCCCTCTTCGGTGCTCTTATTGACTTTGTCACTGGCTTACGTGGCAAACAGGTGTAACGTTGCCCTCTGTTGGTAACAACAGCAGCAAGCACTGCTGTGTAGATTTACACATTTTATCCCGTAGGCTATTAAATATAAATAAATATTAGTTTTTTCACGTATCACTGATTAATTTTGTAGGATGAATAACAGCCTGATATGAAATATCACCTTGTGGTCAGGTTTGAGCTATAAAACCAGCAATGCAGACTATTGGTTAACTAAAAAAATAATTTACAATACAAGCTAATAATAATATTACAATCCATATATCTGAAAAGTTTGCCATATATGTCTGAAGTAAGAATCTGTGAATACCTTTTCAAATTTACTAAACAGGCCATTACATTATATTCCAGCTGTTTTATCTGCTTTCCTGTGGAGAAGTAATAAGCTGTGTAATTCAGAAATGCCATCGGTCGGTTGACCGTAGTTGGTGATGTACGCGTCTCGTCTCGTCTCCCTGAGGCACTCCAGAGGCGGAGGCTTCACGTAGATGGCGTAGGCCTTCGGTTCATGTGTCCTCACTGCCTGAAGGGCCTAAAACAGAGAGACACAAATTCAAATATAACCACTTTTATATATCCATATTTTACCGTGTTTGTGCTGGACTTGCGTTGGGCTTGATGTCGATGACGTAGACCTTTCCGCTGTTCAAAACGTCCCTCGTGGACTGGACGCTGGTGTCATACATGTTCCCTTTGTACTCACTCCAGAAACCTGCCGCACACAAAACACACAGAGATGCTGGGCTAACATTAGTCATTTCTGAATTAACCTAATGAGATCCTCCTCATTAGGGGATTACGTACGCAGCACTGGTCCCTGGAAGATGTTTGGGTTCATCTCAACCAAGCCCCTTCGGAGTTCATTTACACCTACTCCAGATGACCTGATGAAAAAGCTCATTTAGATTCAATTATTTTTTTAAATTTACTATCTGCTCACTGGCCACTTCATTAGGATATTTGCGTTCAACTGCTCATAGTGCAAATATCTGTTCAGGCAATCACATGGCAGAAACTCAATCCCTTTAGAGCTGCATGTGGACGTGGCCAAGGCCGCTGACCGTGGTCAACACAGACCAGAATGTTTCAGCTACTTGCTGAATCTGTGCCATGAAGAGTTAAGATAACATGAGGCCCGACCCTGTATTAGCAAGGTGCATGTAATGGAGAGGCCCGTGAGTGTAGCTGTTTCATAAGAGATGCAGGTTTTGGAGCTAAACTAAAAGACTAAAATCTTTCCTGTACCTAAGAGGGCGATTAGGTGGTGTACATCCTCTGAGTGGCGCTGGTAGCAAACCACCTCCTCGTAGGGGGTGTTGGGGGCAACGCAGCAACTGCTGGGTAGTGGGGTGCGATACTTCAAGATTTGGTATCAATCGATACCAAGTAAATACAGGGACAGTATCGCCGATATTGATACCAATATTTTTTAATAATTATGAAGAATTTTCATGAAGTTTGAGTGTTTTGTGATTTTTTTTCTTTACTTTGGATCATTAATTAGTTAAAAGCCAGAATTTTTGTTCTGAAACAATAGAACAGCAGCAAAACAATTTTCCTCATACATTGTGATGTCTGGATTTTTTTCTTAAATAAAGTGTACAAAATGATCATTCAACAACAAATTAAAACTTTTTCCAGGTAGAGTGTTTAGAAAGTATAATACAAAAAATGTAATAAAAAATATCCCTTCATTCAATAATTTTCTGGATTTTTTTCTTAAATAAAAAAGCTGTACAAAATTATCACTCCACCACATTATAAAACATTTACGGTACCGCCCCCTACTTCCAGCCTTCGATTTAATGTAAAAATATTAGACAATTTGGCTCTTTAAGTTGCTTTTTTGACATTTCGATTACTCCTCTTAATTGGAGGGGAAAGCGAAATGGCACAGTGCAGTGGTAGACAGAGTCCAGTGACTGTAACCACTGAGAAGATGCATACATGTGTACAACATCACCATAATCTAGTACTGGCATATAATTCGCTGCAACAAGTTGCTTTTTTGCCTTGAAAGAGGTGCAAAACGTGATTCTAAAATTAAAAACCCAACTTTAATTTTGGTCTTCTAACAAGTTGCTGAATATGCAGTGCAAAGGTAAGCACATCATGAATTATAAATCCTAAATATTTATACTGAGATATCTGTCCAGTGTAAATACCTCGAAAAATGGCGATTGCTGGATGATCAGATGACTCAGACTCTGCTTTCTCTACAGAAGACATGTCAGTGGCATAAAGGGGGTCCTGGAAGGATTCCTTCCACAACCTGACTATCAGTTGAAGTCAGCACCACCTCACTTGCACTATACACTGTGTGAGTAGAGCACCTTGTTCCCCTCCTGAGTTGCCAGACTGTTGTGAGGCAGTCTGAAAGTCTTTTTCCATGGCCTCACTGAACTGCCACATCAAAGTTTTTGCCTCAGCCACTGTCCAAGCTGTATTCCATTTGGCCTGCCAGTGCCCGTCAGCTGCCTCGGAAGTCCCACAGGTTAACCAGTTCCAATAGGACTCCTTCTTCAGCTTGATGGCTCCCTTCACCTCCTGTGTCCACCACCTGGTTTGGGGATTACCACCACAGCAGGCACCAACCATCTTGCAGCCACAGCGCTGTGCAATAACATCAACAATGGAGGTGCGGAACATGGTCCATTCGGACTCAATGTCCTCAGCCTTCCTCGGAATGCTATTGAAGTTCTGCGAGAGGTGGGAATTGAAGAGCTCGCAAACTGGGGCCTTTGCCAGGCATTCCCAGCACACCTTCACTATACTTTTAGGTGCACCACGTCTGTCCAGTATCTTCTCCCACCACCTGGTCCAACTCACCAACAGTCGGTAATCAGTTGACAGCTCAGCTCCTCTCTTTACCCGAGTGTCCAGAACATACAGCTGCAGACCTGATGATGGTTACAAAATCGGTCATTTACCTGTGACCTGTAGGGTGTCCTGGTGCCACGTGCACTTATGGATATCCTTATGTTTGAACATGGTGTTTGTTCTCAGGTTCAGATTGAGCAGGCTGTTCCAACTAATCACACCCTTCCAGGTGTCACTGTCTGTTGCCCATGTGAGCTTTGAATTCTCCCAGTAGAACAACTGAGTCACTGGATGGAGAACCTTCGAGCACCCCACCCAGCAACTCTAAGAATTCTGGGTAGTCTGAACCTATGATCATGTGATGTTTCAGTTTTTCTTTTTTAATAAATTTGCACTTTTCAACTTCTACATTTCTGTTGTTTGCTGTCAAGGTGGGGTGCTGAGTGTACATTACTGAGAAATAAAATTAACTTTTTTGATTTTAGCAAATGGCTGCAATGAAACAAAGAAACAAAATTTTAAAGGGGTCTGAATACTCTGGTGGGGAACGAGCGTTCCCCACCAGAGAGGTGATGTTCTGTGTTACAATAGTCCGCCTCGATAGTCTGGAATATGTTTGCCAGTTTAACCTAAATCAAATTTATTCACAACCCAAAATACTGTATACATACACACACATAGTATACACCCTGTATATACTATGCTATATATAAAATATACATGTAGTATATTGATGCTAAGAGCTATCTTGTGGTTGACAAGTTACTGCTATATGATTTTGCAGTGTCCTTCAGTTTCACAGTCACTCCTCACATCCAAAAAGTGAAATGGCTTTGCAGTGTCTACGTCTGACTTTTAATTCTCTGTTCACAACATAAATGAATCAGAGGTACATCCATACAAAAAAGGAAAGCAGGAATGCAAAACATAAGTTTCTCTCACTAATCTAATAAAAGAATAGCTCAAATTAGTCCTTACTAAATTTTTGTAAGAATCATAAAAACGAAATTGGTAACATCGACTGCAAACTGTGATGTTATTCTGCTTGAATTAACTAAAATGAGGCTAATATAAAATCCAACTCCCCCAACTCAGACCAGGGGAAATGACCTACAGGATGTGGGTGTAATCAGTTTCATAATAATAGAATTTTTTATTAATTAAAATGAAGGTTGTGTACTAGTGTGATGGAGGAAATCCACGTGGCTGTAGGTGCTTCTATCGACCAGTAGATGTCCCTACAGGCTGACTGAAAAAGCCGTCTACGATCTGAGAAAACCTGTGTGTGTGTGTGTGCCTGTGTGTGCATGCATGTGTGTGTGTGTGTCTGCCTGTGTGTGCATGCATGTGTGTGTGTGTGTGTCTCCCTGCGTGTGTGTGTGTCTGCCTGTGTGTGCATGCATGTGTGTGTGTGTGTGTGTCTCCCTGCGTGTGTGTGTGTGTGTGTGTCTGCCTGTGTGTGCATGCATGTGTGTGTGTGTGTTTGTGTGTGTGTCTGTGTGTGTGTGCATGCATGTGTGTGTGTGTGTGAGAGAGAGAGAGACTGTATCAGAGCTCCTGCAGAGCCTCTATTCTCTCTTGGCTATTTGTGTAAAAAATTAAATCCTTGTCACTTAATTTAAATTAATTGGAGAGAATGAATAAAACAGTCTCATTAAAACTGCAATAACCAGAAGAGAGATGCAGAGTTTTGAGTCAGCAATACTGAACTGAACCAGTAGAGGCAAA
>JAMQGT020010745.1:0-24593 GCA_024447675.2 Pterophyllum scalare | reverse complement strand
ATTTGATGATAATTGTGTAAATAATCTAAATCTTTCTGTATAGATGTAGAGATTTCATATATAATAGGTTTATTGGAGATGTGTCTTTGAGGAAGCAACTCATAGAAAATATTCTCTATACATATCTGGGCTCAATAGTTTTGACCAAAACAAATAATGGTCTCTAAGCACCCAAATTTACAACTTTATTGTTTCTGCACATTGTTAAATCAGTTGAATTAACATATGAACCCTTACAGTACAGCACGTCTGTCAAACGAGAGCGGGAAAGTTGTTTTTTTATAGCAAAGTGTGAGTCATGTAGAGATTCACAGGGAGCAATGAAAATCTGTCACTTGAGCTGTGAATTATGATGCCTGTATTAGAAACGCCTGGTTCGTTGAGACGACACTAAATGGACATCTGTGGCTGTGACTCATACTCTGTCTGATCTGAACTGCAGGTTTTCCATTAACACTTCATCGGGCCTCATCACCACACAGCCCTGGACTAGCTTGGATGCAGAGGTCAGGTCAAAGTACAACTTTTATGTCAAGGCGGAGGATTCAGAGGGGAAGTACAGCTTGGCTGAAGTCTTTGTCAGCGTCACTGACATGAACGACCACGCTCCCGAATTTGATGAAGAGCTCGTGGAAAAGACCATGATTATTGGCACACCTGTCAAAGTAGAGGTACATTATGCTTTGTTATGTATCTGTTTCTTCTCTTTTCACTCTCACCAAGTTTCTGCTTTTTGGTTGTAAACTGCGTGCTTAAGATAAAACTAGACATTTAAGGCATGACCTTTGGGTCTTGTCGCCACGGCAGATGGATCTGCATATTTTATTTAGCACAGAGTTTTACACTGGCTCCCCTTGCAGACACAACCCTCCCAGGAATTTGTATCTTCTCCCGGTCTCAAACCACATCTTAGGTATAACCACCACACTAAAGAACCATTCAACAAAAAAGCAAATCACTAGCAAACTAATTGGTAATATTCCATAGGTGAAAATACACAAAATTTGCTCCTGTTTCATAAAAACTACACTAAACACCTATTTTAAGTATATACAGTGGTCTGAAATAACTAGTAACATGTAACTAAATTACAAAAATAATCACTGTAATGAGTAATAGTTACTGTGGAAAAATTTGGCATTATTTTTCACATTAGAAGCCAATTTGTAGCGTGCTTCTTCTGCTTTGAGTCTTTTTTGGTGTGCAGGAATGCATTATTTTGCCTAGATTTTTGTGCAACTTGAGTTCAAGAGTAGGGTGGCTAACCAGGAGTTGCATCCATGTTTAGACCATAGACTGTATATTAAAGAAGTTGCCACCACACTTTGCAGCCTTATAATAAGCATTTTGGCTGTCCCCATACTGTTTTATTGGAGCCAGTAGTTCCCATATTTGTATGAGAGTGTGGCGTTAGCTAACACCAGCAAAACTGATTAGGAATCTGCATTCATAAGGTACACAGTGCAATACACAGACACATGTCTGCAGATTAGTACAAAGTAATACACTAATGAGATACTCCAGTTACACTCTCCAAAACTGAATCACAAACTTCTTGGACAGTTTGTGATGCACAGTGAGGCGTAATATTAGTTGAATAATTGCATGAAAAATGCTCGAAAAGGCACTGAGAGCACAGGAATCAGACTTCAAGGTGGCCACAACCTTAACTCCAGTATCAAAATGAAAGAGTCATATTGAAATTCACCCACCATAGAACAGATATATAGAGGAGGAAGCAATCAAAGGCCAAAAACTTTTTTTGTATCAGACTTTTTTTTAAGAGTCTGTGGGGATTGGCACACTTTTGGACCCAGCCTCAAGTGGTCATTAGAAGAGCTGAAGGTTTTTGGCACTTCTGCACAGGCTTCATGTTTGAGAATCCAGAAGTTTCTACTTGGTTTAGACAGTCTCCATTCTCTCAGCAGTATGAACTCACATTTTCAAGTAGACTATGTACCAGCCTTCCATGCCACACTTTGCTGGAAATGCAAGAATATTTTCCTTCACAGTTAGAAAAGGACTCTGGCATTACAGTAGAGTGTAAAGTCTGTTTAAAAATGTTTGGGGTAAAAATGCTGTCAGCAGATTTCAAACCTGAGAAAAATCTGCAGCCTTATACACAATCTCTATGGTCCCACATTAGTTGTTTTACTCTGATTTACACTATTTAGAGGTGTGATGCTTTTTACAGGCCATGGATGAAGATGCGGAGTCACCAAACAATGTCATTGAATACTCCATCATGACCGCAGATCCTGACAATGCATTTGAGATCAATGCCGACACTGGGGAGATCAAATTGAAGCCCTATATTAAGTCTATGGAGATTGTGCATAACATCACCAAGCAGAAGGACTGCAAGTGGTCTGTAGTGGTCCAGGCCAGGGACCGAGGCTCTCCGTCCTTCAGCACAACAGCTGTGGTCAACATAGATATCACAGAGGCGGTAAGACTTGCTCTGACTCGCCACGTGCTTGCAGTGCTTCCTATTCCAGAGCTGAGCTGTAGACACGCATTTTAACATGGGACAATAGGAACTGTTGCCATGCTTCTGCTAAATCAGCTTCCTTGTCTCAGCTAGTCAGATTTCATTGACCTCATCTACTTTAAAGGATAACACTGGTAGTTACTTATGGTTTATTTAAAGATCAGAACCAGCAGTGAGCTTTCCTACTAACAAGTGATGCCTGCATTGTCACACTCTGATTAAGTTAATCCTCTGTTGTTCTCCAAAAATTATTAAAGTTGCTAATTGTTCATCTTGGGGCTGATTGTTGATGTCCAGTATTAACCATAGATCATATATAATAGATGGGCTTATTTTCCAGGTTTGATGGAAAGCAGGGGGTAGTTTCTCTGATGGCAAAAAGATGTTAGAATTGCAGAACCGTAGCCTCAATAAACACATTCCTGATGAGTTCATAGTCTGGATTGCTAGTTTCAGGTCTTTTTGATGCAACGTGATGTTCATTTTGTAAATTACATTTATGATTACTGTTACAGTAACAGTAACGGTAAAGTAGACAACAAACCAGGTTATTTGTTACAGTGGGCCTACCTTATGATTAACAGTGTCCTTCAGTTTCTCAGTCAAATCCACCCTTATTATTATTATCCAGTTTCAAAAAGCCAAGATGTCTAGTGCCAAAGACACTTCACTAATAAACGGGTGATATCCCGCTAGCTACATATCTCTTTTATAAACATCCCCCCGTCTGCTTTCAAAAGGCAGTTAAAAGTTAGTTATTTAAATCTCTTAATATTGATTGGAAATCACCTTCTAAAAGTAACCTAGTCTGCAGCTATAAATATTAATTATTACAGGTTTTTTGTATAACAAAGAGTTTTAAGCATTCTGGTAATGAACTACTGTACATTCAATGGCCATTTCATTAGTTACACTTGTTCAGCAGCTCGTTAACGCAAATATTTAATTAGCCAATCACATAGATTCACCAAAATTGGATAACAGAAGACTGGAGAAATGTTGCCTGGTTTGACGAGTCTTGATTTCTGCCTCAGCATTCAGACGGTAGGATCAGACTTTAGTGTAAACTGCATGAAAGGATGGCTCCATCCTACCTTGTATCAGTAGTTCAGGCTGGTGGTGGTGGTGGTGTAATGGTGTGGAGGATGTTTTCTTGGCATGCTTTGGGCTGTTTAGTACTAACTGAGCAGTGTTTAAACACCACAGCCTATCTGAGTATTGTTGCTGATCATGTCCATCCCTTTATAACTACAGTGTGCCCACCTTCTGATGGCTGCTTCCAGCAGAACAATATGCCATGTAATAAGGGCGGACTCTAACCTGGGCCTCCTGCACCACAGGCATGTGTCATACATGGTTGCCTGCTTGTTTGCTGAGCCACCCTGGCGCCCGTTTGTGGAAAATTTTATACCAGTTTTGATCTTTGAAATATGAATATAAGTTGTAAACAAATATCAGTATTATCCTTGAAAGTGTTCACTCATTTGCATTAATCCATATTTTTCTAATATTATATGTTTTCACCCGTGATTCCATTCGTTCACTCTTCATGATGACTTTTCATGATGTTTTGGTTCTGTTTGTGTGTTGTGTATCGTGCTTTTCAGATCAAAGGTCGAATTGTTTCATACTTCATGGGCCTCAGCAAGCGTCCGCTGACTGTTTTTGGAATTTTTTTCAGCATTCTCACATCCCTTGTTTTACTAACAGTCTGCATATCCACTATCCTGTACTGTAACGCAGTGAAAAAGTCCCGAATCAACCCCGAGAGTAACTATATTAAAGTGATCCGCAGAATCAAGTGAGAAATAAATGATGCTTGCACTTCATTTTCATTCATAAACATCAAAATTATGTTTACTGACTGGTTTAGGTCTGTAAAAGAGTACTGGAGCACATTTAAAAAAAACAAAAACAAACTAACAATACAATAACAAGTTTTTGTTTTGGTTTTTTTTGGGTTTTTTTATTCAATATTTTCCTTCCAGAAACTGTTTTGGTCACATGAAGTGTCATCCTCATTGTTCAGCCCACATCAGTCAAAGAGAAATCCTAGTGCAGCGCACTGCCAGACGCATTCCCAACAACTAGAATCATAAGTAGTTGCCAGCTTTCCTGTATTGTAGGACAGAGGATGGATGTCTGAGTGTGAGTGTGAAAGCGCTTGACTGTTAGATATGTTGTTTGGGCCTCTTCTGTCAGTGCTTTGGCATCCATCTTTCATGCTTGCATGCTTTGGTCAAATGCTGCGTTAAAGCTTGGAATTCAGATTCAAACAATTTTATTTGTGCTCTTTTACAGACTCCTCTCAAGGGGCCTATGGCGGCCTTTTTAATGAAAAGTAGGGACAATCCTTTGAAAGCTCTAGGCATGGTCACTTTTATCATTAGTGTTTTAGTAGGAGTGACTGTCTTGATCTCTACGGCCATATACATGCGCAACTCAAAGTCCAACAGGATCATGCCAGTGCGTCGCATCATTAAGAGGCGACCCAGGGACCAGCAGCCCTGGACCTTCAAGATGCCTGTTATCAAATTTACCAACCCTGGAGAAAAGTTCCTCATCAGCGACCCAGAGAACAGCCCCCAGCAGGAGACCGGCAGCCCCCGGCTGAAGCCCCCACCTCCCCTTGCACCTTGTCTTCCGCCTCCACCTCCCTCAAACACACGGCCCAGTGAAAGGCCCCGGGCAGTGCCAACAATATCTGGTGCACTGGCCTCCAAAGGCTCCAGGAAAACTAAGTCAAACCGCCGTAAAGAGGGAAACATCAGCTCTGCTTTAGTGTCGGAGCTTAAAATGAAGCTTGAGCAGAAAATACACGAGAACAACCAAGGTTATTATTAACTTCAGTGCACAAACATCTTCTTTGATGGCACTTAACTCAAATCACCTGAGTTCCATGAGACGATGAGGTAATGCGAGTCTAGCTTTAGGTTATTTATGAGTAAACAAAATAAGAGGATGGTTTACATACTTATGTCTTAAGACAAGATATTAAAGAAGTAGGCTGCACTGTATTCTCAGCTGACCTTAGATAAAGACAGAAGACAGCCTCAGTACTAGATAATTGACCACACTGCCATCTTGAGGAGGATTATCATTTTAGCAGTAAGAGGCATTACAAGAAATTGCACAGGAACAGGATTACTAAGACTTACTGTGCAAACAGAAATGAATAATTTCCTGAAAAGTGTAACGTTCACGAGCCTGTGATGTTTTTAGTACATGAATGGCATTTTTACTGGGAAAAAAAATTGCTGTTGCTCATCAGAGCATGAATTGAAATGACACGGTCATCAAAACAAAATCACCACTGCTTGTTATGAAGTGCTAAATGGATCTGTGTATATAATTTTACTGTGTCTACATAAGCCGCTTGAAAGCTGAGAAATTGCTCTTTTGTATGATGACAATGTGCCACTGTAGGTTTTCACAATAAGAGCAGCTTGCTTTTATTTTATTGAGTGAGTAATTGTAGAAAAATGCTTTTATATAAGTGCATATGGATCTATTTTAAGTGTACAGCAACTGTAAATATGGCAAGATACCCAGCTGTATCATGATGCAGTAAATACCGCACGTAAAAATTAGACCATCTAACTCCTCTAGTTGGATACTGTTGGTAAAAATCAGTCATACGCTTGAAATTTTTGAGCTCAGATTACTATTTATATAAGCTGCTTGTATATTTATTTTATTCATATGGGTATTTAAATGTGGTGTCACACATTTAGGGTCTTTGCACTTCTATTTTCCATGTTACTCTTGAATGCCTTCAAATGTAGGCAAATACCGTATCATAGCTGAAAGAAATATCATGTTTCTTATTCTATCTTAACATAATATTGTAAATAAGTGTAGAGAAACTATATATCTTACATTTAAATAACACTTGCCTGGTACTTCAAAGTAACATATTTGTACTGTCTTTGTACTGTCTTGATTTTGAATAAATATTTGAAAAGAACTTGATCTATGCTCTGTTTTGTCCTAGTAGTTTAATTTTGGGGGGGGGATTCTTCTTTTTTGTTAATTGTTGTTTGGTCAATGTAAAGTTTTAGTTACGACACTTGATTATTAAAGTAAAGAAAAACATGCATACATTATTTTTGCACCGCTGCAAACAGTTCCTCTTGTCCCCTTAGTGTCACTGCAAATAGTGGACTGGCTTAAGTACAATATTTGATGTTTTGGTACTTAGCGTTTTCATAGTTTATATCATATTACTAAGACCATAGCAATGTAAGGGGACTGTTAATTTGTTACATTACAGTTATGTTTTGTTGATCTCTCATTGTTATTGTGAATTCATGATGTGAACTTCAGTGTTTTCATGGCTGAGGTTGGAATTGAGTTTGGCTAGGGATGGGCCACCAATGGACCATCAATTAATAATGTCTGGCCACTCTTTTCCAATAAAATTGCATTCCTGGGTTTGGACAGTATATACAAATCTTCTTCTTGTTTTGGCTGCTCTCTTTAGGGATTAACATAGTGGCTCACCTACCTCCATCTCAGCCTATTTTCTATCTCATCCCATTCCTGGCATCCTTTTCTGTCACACCAACCCTCTGCAGGTCCTCCTTCAGTACATCCATGAATCTTCTCTGAGGTCTTCCTCTTTTCCTCCTGCTTGGCACCTCCATATTCAACATCCTTCATCCAGTATATTCACTATTCTTCCTCTGCACATGTCCAAACCATCTCAGCCTTACCTCTCTAACTTTGTTGCCAAACCGCTCAGCCTGAGCTGTCCCTCTAATATACTCATTTCTAATCCTGTCCCTCCTTCCCACTCCCAACTCAAGTCTGTTACCTCCAGCTTGGCCTCTTGTCTTTTTGCTTTGAATGAGGTGCAGGTCTGGACTGTAGACTGACCGTTTTAACTTTCATTTTGCTGTATCTTACAATAATACACAAAATCTGTCTGTCTGTCTGTCTGTCTGTCTGTCTGTCTGTCTGTTTGTTTGTTTGTTTGTTTGTTTGTTTGTTTGTTTGTAAGCTCCTTCTACAAGATCAGCAGATGAGCAACCAAAATCGGCACACAGGTACAGCTTGGGGCACTTAAGGATCCTAGTTAGATCAGATATTATGACATCATCATGTTGCCCAGCAACCACCTATCAAATGGCTAACATGATGCATTTGTAGCATTTATGCACCTACAACGACTCATAAAAGGATAAATTTAAATCTCATTTTAAATTTCACAACAATAACGTGTAATCATTATCCAAAAAACTTTCATTATGTGTGATACATCTTACATGATGATGATGCATGATGCTCCTTAGCAATCATCTAACAGTAGACTAAAATCACAGGCAAACATGGACATGTAGTATTTGCTATAATAAATGTACAATGAGTTTTTCCATTGTCTCAGTGAAATAAACAAGGTCTTTGCTAAAAATGCACTGGATCACCCTTCCTGTTTTTAGTTTAGAAGTAAATTTATTTGGAAAAAGCAAGTCGAATTGCTATTTTTAGCATTACATAATTCTTCCAATCTTTTTTTTTTCTTACCCCTGCCCTGGCAATTTATATAGTATTACATTTTTGGATTAAATCAATACATTAATTAGTTAATTATTTAATTAAAACATTTTGGTCTGTAAACCCTTAAAACAAATATGATTATAATTGTATATGTTAGCAACTTTAACTTGTTTGTTTATATACTGAAAGAGAAAAATACATGTAGTAACTGATGTGCAACATGCTAGAAATCATGTGAAAATACAGTTGCTGTGTGAACACAATAAGCTCAGAGACATCATTAAATGGAAATATCATGTTCTGCTGACAAGGATTCAGATAGAAAATCACTTTAATCTGCTTAACAGTGTATGTATAAATGCAGCTTATGTAACAAATCCTCTGAGTGATTGTGCTAAAAAAAATCTGAGTATGTCTCAGCATTTGTCTTTGACTTCCCTTTAATCCACATCAAATGCATTTCATTCAGTGATAATAAATCTGGAGTCTTTAAAAGAAAATACTAAAAGATGCTTTTTTTTTTATTCTTTTTTTTTTTCTCCAAAATAAAGTAAATCAGAGCAGGCTAGAGACACACTTACAATTCACCACATCATACTGCAGCATTGTATGATCTCTTAGTTACATACATTTTTTTCAAATTTAGGAATGTATTTTCAAAATAGGAAGAACTGAGTGACATTTTTGTAAAACAGAAAATCAACCATCTTTTTGACAAGGAAGAAAGGCATCTCCATTTTCAGGTGACAGCTTGTGATATACACATATATATATACAATGTATATGAGTTTATGTAAGCAACAAATAAATAAATACACAGCTATAATATATATTCAACTGTCAAGCATCATTTCACAAAATGTAAAGTACCAGTCAAAACTCTGGACACACTCAACGACTGGTACTGTATTACTGTTTTGAAGGTATTCCCTGCTGAAAGGAAAGAAATGTCTACCAGTAAATAAAGATATTAATTTACCAGAGAATAAGGTTAAAATTCTTTTATTTTTTTCATTTACATGATCAGAAGAGTCTTGAAGGATTCTGGAATGACCCAGAAAGCTCATGAGTAGACATATTTAAGAAAATAGTATGCCTAGCTTTATTATATCACATAAGAGGCACAAACGTAAGCTATGAAGTAACTTAATTTATATATAATTTTACTATAAATGCAGTTCTTGACTTTGATGCTAGTACAGGTAAGCTGCACTTCCTCCTTTGCACTTATCCTCAGATTTCCGTCTCTTTGTTGGCTTTTCCACTGAGCCCTTGCACAAGGCTTCATCACTGGTCGCCTGCAGGCTGTCAAAGGAGCCCTGCCTCTCCCTCTCCTGCAGGTTCTCTTCACGCATCTTGTGCATCTTCCACAGATCCACACACCGCTCCAGACAGCTGAACCTGGCCTCTGTGGTGCAGGCATACATGCCAACCGGCACAGCCAGCACCATTACGCACACAATAACAATAATGTGGATTAGCCTTTCTTTCTGCTCCATCTCACTAATGTCACTTCCTGTCACAAACACAATGCACTGACCTTCCCTTGGTGGATGGTTCTTCAGGGTCACACACACCTCGTATTTGGTGACGGGAAGCAGATTGCTGACTGAGTAACTGTTGATGCCCGGGCCGATGTAGATCATCTCCTTCTTTGGTGAATCATATTTGCCAAAGTGGATAGTAAACCAGGTTTCTGTGGGGTTTTCTGTTGCTGCATGCCACTCTAGGGTGATTCCATAAACTGTCTGCTTGGCAATGCGTATATCAATGTAGGAGGTTTCCTCAGATGACAGCATGGAGACGGGTGGTGGGAGCGGAAGAGAGGAACTGGAAGAAGAGGTGATGTTAACTTTAATGTTGACAGAGGAGTTGCCAATGAAATTGTTGGCCGTGCAGGTGTAGAGTCCTTGGTCTGCCAGATGAAGAGAGGGGATCAGGAGCTGGGAAGAGAAGGTCTCCTCATCAATGTTTGTCTGTGATGCTGCAGGGCAAAAACAGAGCATCAGAGCATTTAAATCACAGGGGTTTTTTTCATCTAGTAATGACATGCTCAGGTATATTGGTATTATGTTGTAAGTATTATCCCTATATCTTTTCATAAAACACTGCAGCCTGGGAGTTCAATATATACCTCACTAAGTGCTCCAACAGCAGGTTTACAACAATTTAATGGATGAAGTGATTAAAAAAAAAAGAAATCTTACCAGTAAATCCTCTTATAATCTTCAGACTGTACATCCACTGAATGGTTGGCTCCGGTCTGGCCTTCACTAAGCATGTTAGTGTTGCATTTGCTCCCAGAGGTAAAGTGATGTTAGTTTCTGGGGCAGACGTCACTGGCCTCATGCATGATTTTAACTGAATCTCGTGGAAAAACTTGTCAGCTTTGGAAGCTGGACCTGAACACTTCAGATAAGAGTTCATCAGAATGATGGGGGAGGTGACTGCCCTGACAAACTCCACAAAGCCTTTGAGGCGGCAGTCACACAACCAAGGATTTTCATGGAGCCCCAAAACCACATTGGATACTAGCCCTTCTTTTGCCCACGCTTTCTCAGCTATTTGGTAGAGAGGCCAATTAATGAAGACCTCTTTTGCTATGACACTAAGCTGATTGAAGGATAAATCTAAGTAGGTCAGTGCAGGTAAATATCTCAGAGCATGTTCAGGTAGCACATCCAGTTGATTGTGCTTCAGGTCCAAAATCTTGAGTTTCGGTGTGTCCTGAAATGCTGTCCATGGTATTGAAGTCAGCTTGTTCCCTTGTAGCCTCAGCTCAGTCAAGTTAGCAAGCCCCTCCAGGCTATACATGTTCATCAAAGTGATCTCATTGAAATTTAGCCAGAGAAACTCTAAGGCACGCACTTTTGAGAAGGATCCTCTGGGTAACTCAGTCAGCTGGCAGTTTTCAATTCGGATTTTAGTGAAATTATGTGAGATGGCCTCTGGGATTTGTCCCATGGAGGTTTCCATACATAGTAAAGACCTAGAATGACAGACAAGTAAATTTCTACTATACAAAGATGCTTCTTACGTACTAGTGATGCTATAGGTTTTATTTATAGCTGTGCTTAGGTTGTTCAAAACACAACAGACTTATAGCAAGCATACAACCGGCTTTTACAAGTTAGCATATGTTCAGTGGTCACTTACCTTCCTAAGTTATCATCTGTGCAGGAGCAACCGAACAAACAAGTTGATGATCCAGAGGAGATGAGATAGAATACTAAAGTGATATGTAATGTGGCATAAAAGGCATCCATGATCCTAGACAGGCATATGAAATCGACCTGTCAAGGCAGGGCATGCCCATGGGCTGCATGAAAGAAAGCCCATTGCCTTAATCCCCCTTGACGTAACCCTTAAGAGGCCAAATGACATGTGAGACGCAGGTGTATTTATAGCAATGATCCACTTTTTCTAAACACATTGTTAGATCTGCTCGAAAGGACATGAAGATTTAACATTCAAGTGTTTTTTCAGCCGAGAGTTATGAGTTCAGCTTAATAGTAGTTCTTGTATCAGGTATGACCCCAAAATGCTTTGCATGAGACTAATTTAATTTATTTGTTTCCCACTACAGCAGCAGCGCTGACATGACAGGAGGCCCATCTGTGTTAAGCGGGCCGGAGCCCGTCAGGCTTAGCAACGCTGAGAGGGAGGGCTGCACAGAGACAGAGACAGATGTCTGGAGAGGACTGACCTCAATAATCTAAATACTGTTTGTCTCTCAGGTTGATAAAGGCCAAATCAGCATATAGAAAAGCAAGTGTGTAAACAAACATCTACAATACAGCTCTGCAGTTTCACACACACTTTGATATCCTTTAATTCCCAAGCTTTTTATATGGTTATACATTATAATTTAACAGATTAGTCACGTGTTCGGTGATACAGGAAATATCTGAAGTTTCACATAAAGGATGTACTAACTGTTCCTTATTGATACAGTTTGCTTGCATGCTGAGTTAGTCTGACAGAGACTGTTACTGAAGCACTACATGAGCAGAAATCACCTAAATGATAAGGACTGATCTACTGGAAAATATGAATATCAGCAGCAAATTTATGCCAATACATGTATTCATTGTAGTCATTCATTCTTTAAAGCTACTAAATCTGCCTCCAACTGGCTGCACGCTGCATTAATTGATCAGCGAATCTGTAATTTACTTGTATTTACTTTCTTTAAACAAACCTTTTGTAGCAGTTTATAGACATAGAGTATATGTGTGTGGCTGTTTGTGTTTGCATGTGTGTGGAAAGTAGAGATGTAACAAAAAAGCTCGGTATAAAAAAAATATTTATTTTTTTATACAGTACATTCATACGTACATATATATTTCCGGTTAATAATGAATACACATTAGAAAACGCACTGTATTTCAGGTTTTTGACCCAACAGTAAACCTGGCACATTTACATCATACTGACATATAAAACAGACTAAACAGACTGCTGTTTCCCTAAATACTTTAGGTGTAGAATAAAGATTTTTACACAACGCAGAGGTTACAACTTGGAAAAAGAAATGATGCATTGGGTTTAAGTGAATTCAGGGCATCAAGACATTTTTCTCCTTAAAAGTGCACAATAAATTTAAAAAAAAAGTTATTTTTACACCACCTGTAAATTTACAACTGTGTTACTTTGTATATTTTCCCTTTTATGCCGCTCACCAAATGAATGGTGATTTTTACTCCCACAAGGCTGTAATTTATTTTCATACATCCAGTCCCAACAGAGCTCCAAGTATCCTCTGGATAGCCTTTAGAAAGAGGGTAATTTGAATCTTTCTAGCAGTGGAGCATATCCTCAGGAAATTGAGGCATACATTTGGTTTTAGCAGAAGTACTCATTGGGTAGCCCTTCAGTCCTGGCTATGGCCTCTGAGTCAACACTAGATCTCGCCGAGAGCAGCCTGTTGGATTCGTCTGGATTTAGCCTGGTTAGATACTCACCCTCCATCCCCTTAGCTTTGGTCCCAGGGCCGAGGGTCTCAAACGTGACATACGAGTCCTGTATTTCTTTGGATTGCCTCCCCAGCAGCTTTTGGCAACGTTTCTTTATTGCTCCACAGCACACAATCAATGTCAGGGGAACAGCAATCACACATGCCACTGTTATCACCACCACGTTAATGAGCTTCTGAGTGCCACTGGCACTGGCTGCCTCGTCGGTTGAAAAGATTACACACTGCTCCTTTTTGGGATCAGGCCTTTAACGCAAACGCAGGCAATGTACTTTGTCTTTGGCACAAGGCCGTCAATTGTGATTCTATTTCTTCCAGTGCCCACATTGATTCGACGCATGTCTCTCTCACCAAATATAGCATATAGCACACTAAACTCTGTGGTATTTGTGGCTGTAGGGGCTCGGCCAGGATTCAGAGAGACAGTGTGGTCAGTGTCACCAATCACCTTGACCGAACGCACTACCCTTTTCTCAGGAGCTTGCTGTAATGATGAGGCATTGGCCGACAAGTTACTTAAAGCATCTTGTTGCACCTCCGGTGGCTTCTGAGCATCTGAACCTTTCCCTCGTCCCTGAGAAACACCATCAGAAATGCTGTAGCTCTCAATCTCATATTTCCCAGTCACACTTTTGCCATTAAGAGGTTCAATGATGGGCTGAGCAGCAGTAGATGTAGGTGGAGGAACATATCTGGCAATAAGCTTCTCCTGGTATGCTGCTCTGCCAATGCCACCATTTTTCTTCCCTCTTGTTCTCTTAGAAGCACCGCCACCACCACCACCACCACCACCTCCTGCTTCTTCTGACCGAAAGGAATCTGTGATCACCAAGGAGATGACAGCATCTGCTGTGCCCACAAAGTTGGTTGCCTTGCAAATATATTTCCCAGAATCCCGATAGGAGACAGCAGGCACGCTCAGAATTGACCAAATGATGCCTTCCTTTGAAATCTCTTGCTGAACTGGAAAAATCAAAAAGGCAGACATCCACAGAGATGAGCAGATTGGCACAAAAAACAAAAACTTTAATCTCATTGACACTTGGGCAGAAATAAATTTAATCTAAGCATATCTGGAATGAGTTCAACAAAACTCACCAGTGCCATTCATTTTCTTGCCATCAGCACGGCTCCAGGACAGCTCTGGGATGGGTACTCCAACTGTGCCACAACGCAGCAGTACATTGTTGCCCAGTGAGCTCCGAACACGAGCCACAGCTGTGTGCACTCGAGGACCCTGGCACCTCTGCAGCTCCGCTTCAGTGAAAAGAACCCCCGATAGGCTCTCGGGATCAGCGCATCTCAGTCGAGTGTCGATGAGTGCCACAGAGGACGAGGGAGACTTCTGAAATTGAACCAGATCATAGAGTCGACAGTCGCACAGCCATGGGTTATCAGTGAAGACCTGCAGAGGAAAGCATGGCAAGGGTTTGTCAGGGAAAAGAATTCAATAATTTGCTTTGCTGCTTTACTTTACTGGGTTATTTTTAGACTCAGTACTTGGAACTGGTTAAAAATAAGCATAATTAGTGTAACAACTTGACACGCTGCACACATGGTATATTTAGACTAATCCCTAACTCAACTTTAAAGAAGTAGTTGTCGTGTAAGGCAGCTTACGTAGAGATCTTAATATATCAAAGCTTGATCCTCACCAAGAATTAGTTTAGAAGAATCAGTGTCCTGGGGTGCCTTCACACTCAGCCACATTGTGAGAATTTCAGCAGGAATGGTTGCCATACTGTTGCTGGATAAGTCCAGATAGGTGATGTTCCTTATATGCATGATGGCTTCTGTGGGCATGCTGGAGATCTTGTTGTTGTGCAAGTCGAGAAGCCTCAGGTTTGGCATGTCTGTCAGAGACTCCCAGGGGAAGGAGGTGAGGGAGTTTCCATCCAGTCTGAGTTCATTAAGGTTGTAAAGACCCCGGAAACTGTCAGTAGTCAACGAGTTCAGGGAATTGAAAGACATCCAGAGAAACTCCAGATTGTTGAGGTAGTGGAAGGTGTTGCTAGAAATCCGTGTGATTGCCGTCTTCTCAATGCGTAGCTTTGCTGTGTCAGTGGGGAAATTCGGAGGAACCACCGTGATCTCTGGATCATTGCAAAGAACACTCCTGCAAGAAAATAATAATAAAATATATTATTTCTAAACAACATGTAAGGGTAACAATAATGAAGCTACTTTGAAATTGAAGGACTTTTGAGGTGTTTGTTTGCAACAAAGATTTTATAAGTTCATTAAAAAAAAACAGTTCAGTTTCCTTAAGAAAAACGTTGCAGACTATTGCTGAAAAAAAACAAAGGAGATTAAAGAGCAACTCCATGTTAATCCCACTACACACAGTGACTAAAGAGAGGAAACTCAGTTTTACAGCAAGACATAAGGATACAGCTGTGCTACGAATGAAATTCAGAGTTTACCTTGCTTTTGATCCATCGCTTAGTTTGTGAAAGAAACAGCTGCACTGTGCAGGACACGGACTGCTCATCAGAGGAAGACAAACTAAAGCCAAACACAAAGCTGCAGCAAAATGTCGACTCATTTTGCAGGCTACTAAACACTATGCAACTAACCTACAGTTAAAAAACGGCTTTGCCACTCGGGTCTAACAGGACGTGGGATGCATCGTGGTGATTTGCAGGCTCACAGATGCACACTGCTCCGACTGGTCTGAATCCTGAGATAAAAAGGATAGGCAGGGATTAGAGAAGGACTTGGGTTATTTTCATTCACACGATTAGGCTATTGCTTCCTGGACGCTGATAGGTTCGAGAGTTTTCACTTTCATTCTAAGACACACTTCCCGAGCACTGATTGGATGGGCAATTATGACACAATAAACTACAACTACAGCAGAAAACGGCTGCAGGTGTACCAACTAGAATAACTAAATTTACCATATTTGAGTGGCCATTTGAGACCCGGCCTATTTTTTCCAGGCACAAGGGGAGATTTCTGAACACGTTTAAACTTTCCTACTTTTCCTCATTATCATTCCTGCCCCATATTAAACTGACAACGTTTCACCAAAAACAAGAAAACAAAGATTAAATTCTCAAATGAAACTACAAGTTAATGCAATTTCTTCTCTGTTAGGTTTGCATGTCTTCAAACTGTGGTCATTTTTATATAATCAAGCTTCATTGAAAGGCTGTGCTTTACATGATGATTAAATATTAGTCGTAAATGGCCACTAGATGGTAGTGCGGAGTCACTGAGTCTAAACAGCGTCATATATATATATATATATATATATATATATATATATATATATATATATATATATATATATATATATATATATATATAATGAATTATAATTAATTAATAAAATCTTGACTTTCATCATGCATTATGAGTATTTTCATTTTTATCAGTCCCATTTATACGTGAACATTTATACACCAGTATTTGTAGGCTATCTGAGCGTGACACACTTTGTGAATGACAGATGTACTGTCACAGTCTGTGTGGGTATTTTTTTTTTCACAGGTGAAGAGGTTTAAAGACATGGCTGCCCAGCAGGATTTCAAATCCTTTAATCCAGTCATCTCTCAGTCTCTTAATAATACAACTTTGTTCCATTTCTTTATGGAGGGCTGTCCCTGACAGGAAAACCACCAACCAATTGGACTTCAGTGGGACATCTAATAATGGATCTAATAATGCTTTGATAGCAACTAATATATATTTACAACAATAAATCATCTACTAATGTGAAAGTGTTATAATAATGAAAACTGACACAGATAGAGGAGGTTAGTTCACAAAAAAAGGATATGCAAAATAAAAATTTTAAAAATCAGATTAGTGTTCAGGTCAATAAGTCAAAGAGGAAACACAATCATCAAAAAAATTAATGAAGTACAAAATTGTATACATTTTTCACAGGTTTTATGCAGTCCTGCGAAAACTAAGTCACCCCTTCCTGCTTAAATACTGTAGGTAGCAGCCAGGGGCTGATAATCAAATGCACTTGCAAAAACAGATGCTTTGGCAGTTTTCTGGTTTCGAGCATTCAGGTGTGTCTTAACACAATTCCCCAATCTTCTCAGGAGTGAATGCCCCAGCAAATTCAGCTCAGAGATCGGACTGGCCAATGCTCAGAGAAATTACAAAAAACCCAAACGCCACATCTCAGGCTCTACAGGCTTCAGTTAGCGTGTTAAATATTAAAGTTCATGACAGTACAATTAGAAAAAGACTGAATAAGGATACTTCTTTGGAAAAATATCTAGTGAGGAAAAAAGTTATACATTTCCCTCTGAACTGCTCCTGAGAAAAGGCAGAAAAGGGCCAGTGTCTGGGAATAGGAGTTATTATTATTGTTATTATTATTTAATTAACTGTTTACAGTTGCTAGTTAGGAAATATATATATAAAAATACTTTCAGTTTGTCATCTTGTTCATGGTCACTGGTACAAATGCACTTCTAACAACAAACCCTTTGTTTCGTTGCAAAACCAACAGATTATGTTGCAGTATTTAACTATTCACCAGTGGATCAGTGTTTAACCAATGCAGGCACTTTAAGAAAAATATTACAGCTAGACAGGTATTCAGGTCAGTCTGTAGACTTGGGTTTTTTCACACATTTTCATTTATATGCAGCTAAACACGAGGAATACCCTCTGACTGAGATGATGTTAATTAAACGGTTAAATGAAACAGTGACACAGTCCTGATCTCTGGCGTTATGTTAAGGCTGGGAATGCAGGACATAATGCAGCTGGTAAATGCTACTGGGCTAAAACTTACTCAACCTCAAAACACTCTTTAGTTACTTCAATGCTCATTTTTAAATCCTATTTCTTCACACTCAGCCGCAGCAGATTAACAGATTGTGCTATTAAAAATTCAGAATTGGGAAATTGGCATAGGCATTATGTTCTTGCATGGCATCACACTGCTCCACCAGCTTCTAACAAACGCTTTGATGGGCCTCTTGTTGGGCTTGAGGGCAGCACACAAATATTCTGCCATACAAATCAGATGCTCCAACTTGTCAGTTTATCTGGGAACTACTGGCACTTCTATTGCCCCATGTGTCCAGAGCAGCAGATGCCAGCAGATGACAAGTACATACATTACAGCTCTTTTTTTTGCTGAATGTAAGGAAGTTTATAACTGGACAGAACACAGAGGTTTCAGAAAAGACAATATGGACAGTTTCGGAAATGGGTATTATAAGTCCATTGGGACACATCATTACTTCATAGTTAATGAGTTTGTGGTAATCTGTAGCGAGATTAGTGGTGCAATCAAACTCTGCCCAAATGTCACAATTTAAAAGGTTCCGGCTGCCACGATAGCCAAAGGTCACTTTTCAGCTGTCCTAAATTTTTTTTAGGGGTATTTTGGTCAGCAGCTTGAGACAGATAAACGAGTAAATGAACATGGTCCTGATGCTTTCACTGACTCCAAGTGACCTTTTACATTTATTGTGGCTTCTAAGAGAAAGCCGGCATTTCTGAGTTATCTGTGTGCGTGATGCAGAAGAAAAAACACAAATCACTTTATTATTTCACATTTTAATCTGAAACATCAGTGAAATAAATCCTGAAATTCAATTTTTAACAGACATTAAAGGCGGTGACTTTGCAGACACACAATGGTCTGCCACTGCAGTAAATTTTCACCAAAAGGCAATGGAAGTTTGTCTTTTAAGCAGCTTAAACTACACAGAGGAAGCAGCCAATCACGTGTCAGCAACTCAATAATTGCATACATGACATGTACTGTAGACATGGACAAAACAACCTGCTGAAGTGACCAAGCATCATAATGGGAATGAAAGGTGACTTGGACATGGGGTGGCTGCTGGTGCCAGACAGAACATGACGAGGAATTCATTGTACAGTTACCAGATCTCAGTCCAATATGGCACCTTTGGGATGTGGTGGAATGGGAGAGTCACATCACATTATTCAATTTTGGTCCTCTCTGGGGGGGGGGGGGCATTTCTTCTCCACTCCCAGATTTCTTTTCATGCTAAAAAAGTTTTTCCTTATTCTTCACCAGTGCTTATTCAAATAGGACAGGGGTGGGCAAACTATGGCCTGCAGGCCACACCAAGCCTGTTGGTCTCTTTAATACGGTCCACTGAAGATTGGTACAGAATTGCCCAACACAAATCATATCATAATTATTAGACTTTGATGCACTGGCAAAAACAATGCCGTTCCCACTAAAAGTAAATTTAAGTATTAACACTGTAATGCCTTTTTTATGTTTATGTTTGATATGTATGTATCTGGTGCTGGCTCACCCCATCTGTCAAATTTCAAAAAGTCAATGTGGCCCCAGAGCCAAAAAGTTAGCACTGCGGTGACTGTTTTGATCCTGTGTTATATAATTTGATTTGAAAGAAAACATAAATCAATTTGTATATTTTATGGTTAAACAAATACATAAAATATAGCTTTTATTTATATATTCTTGTTCTTTCAGCTGCTCCATTTCAGGGTTGCTAGATCCCTGGTATCCTCCTCTGTAACACTAGAACTCTGCATACCCTCCTTCACTGCGTCCATGAACCTTCTCTGTGGTCTTTTGCTCTTCCCTGGAAGCTCCACATTCAGCAGTGGAGGAACTCCACTTAAAGCTGGACACACGAAAAATGATAAAACTATACTTGAGAGTCCACTACTCTTTTTAGTTAAAAGACAACATTTCCCATGTTTCCTTTCTCTTATCGCTCATAAAAGCTGAGTAAACTCGGGGAAGGAAGGAAAGGTTGGTCTCCCCACGGAGCGCCAGAACGGCAAACCTTCTGAGCTTTTAGATGACAAAATTGCGCAGAAAACTCGCAAAGACTTTGCATCCACCCACTTGTAGAAAGTTTGCAGGACGTCTGCTTGTTAGGACATTCTTCGGGGGATTGTAAAGCGGGGTTTGCTTAGATAAGCCCGTTCATGCTTTTTCACGTGAAAGCGCCTTTATAAGGCCTTATTTTGTTGGAGACATTTGGGCGGCAACGCTGCAGGAAAAGGACTTGTCTTTTGTGCAAAGTGTAATTTGTGCGCTTCATCATGGCAGCGTATACGTTACCGGAGGGATTCACGGAATTTGACATGTTTGCATTCGGCTCAGCACTTCTTGTTGGGGGTAAGTGAAGCGTGCTGTGCGCTTATGCAAGGGAGAAAGAGGCAGATCATCGTGAAAATGGAGCAAAATGCCATATTGTTTGTATGCGCATTTTGTGGTCCAAAAAGTCTAGAATAAGAGCAGCCATACAGACAAATCCAACTGGTGGTATAACTGAAAAATGTGTTGTTGTTTTTTGTGTGTTTGTTTTTTGTTGTTGTTGTTTGATTTGTTGTTTTGTTTTCTCTCTTAGGGGTGCTGGGATTCTTCCTCAATGCTGTCAGCATCCTGTCTTTCCTCAGGGTGAGGGAGATGCGCAATCCCAGCAGCTTCCTGGTGTTCAACCTTGCTGTGGCCGACCTCAGTTTGAATATCAGTGGCCTCACAGCTGCTTATGCAAGCTATCTCAGGTAACAGAATGATGCTCTTTTAAAACTGCGTCTCTAAATTGTTCTAAATTTCCTTACTAAATCTTTCTGCAGAAAAATTCCTTTTAGGCTCGCCGGCAAAAGCTGAATAAGCCTCAGGGTTTCACAATCCAATCCACCATCCGCTTTGTTCACATTTTGCAAATTTGTTAAAAGTTACCAAACAGGGTAATTCTGCTCGCTGCCAAATAGTTTGTATTTCCTATTTAGATACCCTGGTATGCACTAATGTTGTGAAATATTTCCATGTTGACCTATTGCAAAAGTTGATTTTTGCTTAAAATTATTAAGTAGATAATTATTATATTTATCCAGTAATTGTTTTTAATTCCATTTTAATTAGTCATTTGGCATTTTGTGCACTACATTGTCTGCCACATTTAGTAAGTGGTGAGGCATCTATCCACAATTCAAAGAAGCGCTGCTCCTCCCAGAGAACTGGTCATGTTTTAGTGAGATTTGCATACAGCAATTACCTAGAGGGTCTTCACCCAAACTGTGCTCAAGGTGAATTCTAATGTACAGAACAAATATGCAGTTCAAGCCATTTAGCAAACATACCATAAGATTTTCTATGTTGATACATTTTGTATGCACAAAATGATTTTTTAAAAAAAACTTAATGAAATACCAAATCAGGTGAGAGTTTGAAACACCCTTGAACTTAAACACTTTTTTTTTGTATGTGTTGAACTAGATGAATTTGTCCTCGATATGACTTGCTATCGAGCTGCCTTGGCTTCTCAGTGGATTTTAATTCTCATTAGTTTGTCAAATACAGACAACAAGTGACAAGAAAACTAGTCACTTTCTTTGTGTGCTTCACACATTACAGCAACCTATGAATTGTAGTGGATCATAACCCAGGAGCGCTACTGCATCACTGAGTTTCAGGTTTCCCCATTTTATTTAGTTTTATTGAGCTGTTTTACTGGAGTGCTTTGTTTTAATATGTAACGGTGTTTGTGTAATTTTAAGTACAGTCGTCTGCAAGCTGTGGTATGACATGTTTCTTTGTGTTCTTCAGGTACTGGCCATTTGGTCAAGATGGTTGTACCTACCATGCTTTCCACGGGATGACATCGATACTGGCATCCATCAGTTTCATAGCTGCAGTCGCTTGGGACAGATATCACCAGTACTGCACCAGTGAGTAAATTGTTAATGAATGGAATTTCTTTACATATCAGAACTTAAATATTCATAGCAAGTCCATCTTATTCACAGTATGACACAATTCAGTGATGCGTGTTGAAGGTACTGTACATAGGAAAGAAAATCTCATTCCATTTGTTTACTAATTTTGATAATCATTAGTTGTTTTTTTGGGGGGGGGGTTGTATTCTTCAGAGATAAAACAAGGACAAACTTGGGAGAAATAGAAAAATCCCAACATAAGTCATTAGCTCTATACAAAGAAACACTTTAACTTACTGTCTTAAAATTATAATCGACTTTCTACATGCCAGAAATGACATTGGCAGTTTTATTCTGTAGGACAGAAGCTTTTTTGGACCACATCTATCACAATCTGCAGCATCATCTGGATTCTCGCCATCTTCTGGTCTGCTGTTCCTGTCATGGGATGGGGCGTCTATGACTTTGAGCCAATGAGGACATGCTGCACCCTGGACTACACCAGAGGGGACAGGTAGATTTGTACAGTGTAAATATTAATGGATAATAAAATTGAATCTTAGCATGGACAAGAGTTGTTGTTTTCATTGCTGCCAGTTCACATGGACAGTACCTGTGTAGCCTTTTATAGCTGTTTACCATATTCCATGTTATTTTTCTGACAGGGATTACATCACCTACATGCTAACTCTGGTGGTGCTCTACCTGCTGTTCCCAGCTTATACAATGTTTTCGTGTTATGATTCAATCTACAAACATTTCAAGAAGATTCATCATCACAGGGTAAACATACTGCAGTGTTACTAAAATCATTGTGTATAAGGACGTCCAATCATGCCTTCAACATAACTCTAAATATTGATGTTGAGTTGGTCATTCTTTCATTGGTGGCTGATGTTTTATCATGTTAATATTTGTGTTGGAGTTTAGTTAGACCACATAGTTTCTTGACTATTGGACAAATGTTCAGAGTACTATAATCACTGGTTGTGTTGGAGAAAGCACCTTTAAATGTTACTTAAATGTTTCTTCCCAAGAATTTGATGAGAAAATTAATTTTACACATAATGAAACACACCTTTTGTACCTGCTGGTGTTTTTAAACCTTATTTATTCTTTAATAGGCTTGTTGTTTCTCCATCCTTCTACTTTTTACGCCACTCTATGGCTCTGCAGTTTCTTATACTGAAGTGAGAGAAATCTGAAGCTAAAGCTTGGTCGAAATTGGGTCGTCTGTCTACAACAGAACGGCTGATAAAAGAAAATAATCCAGTTGTTGCAATGACCCAGTCAAAGTCCAGCCCTCAACCCGATTGAAATGCTGTGGTGGGGCCTTAACAGAGCTGTGCATAAACTAATGTCCAGACTTCACTGACCTGAAGCAAGGCTGTGAAGAAAAGTGGGCCAAAATCCCTCCACAATGATGTGAGACTGATAAAGTCATACAGAAAATGAAAGTTATTGCTACTAAAGGTGGTTTATGTCATTTTTAGTTATACATACAGTCATCTTTTTCAGATGACTGTATGTATAACTAATGTTGGAAATCTGAGTGATTTCTCAGAATATCGACCCTCTTTCAGAACTGGATTTCTTTGTTCAGTTTGGTCATTTATATTTAACTAACGCTGACCTTTTAATACACTGTTGTGCAATCTTCTCATCTCAGAAAGTGAATGCATTGATTCTTTTGAGACAATCATAAGTTGGGTTGTCTGTAAAAACAACCTATTTAATGCGGTGGATTTGTTTCCATTCTATTCAAATGTGAGCTATTATCTATTAATTACTCAACATCTGTTGATTTTGGATTTCAAACTTGTGTTGGCCACAAAACCACTGAAAGTTATTCCATCTGTTGCTTCAGCATGTACACACTGTGATGCAGGCTTCCCCTTTTGAAGCTATGTAGCATTTAACACACTGGACTTTATTTTCCAGTTTAACACCAGTTTGCCTTTGAGGGTACTGCTGATGTGCTGGAGCCCCTACGTCATCATGTGTGTCTATGCCTGCTTTGACAACGTGAAGCTCGTCTCTCCAAAGCTAAGAATGGTATGCCTTTATTTTGTTTAAAGCATAACTGTGAGAAAATGAAATCAGAACAGTTGAAATGGTGGGAGCAAGAAGAAGACCTTTTGTTGACTTTGTGGATTTCATTTATTTACGTACTTATGTAGTTTTCAGTCATCATTCCTGTGACTTACTACGAGGACAGGAAAATGAAGGCAGTCAATCACACTTTTACCTGTCATACTTGTCATGGTGTGCCAGACAGCTTTCTGGGCCAATGAGGGATTAGACATCTCTATTGTGTTCAGTTTTACTATTAAATACAGTGGTTTAAATAATCTCTCTGAACTGCTTGCATGTTCAGTCTTTTGCATTGTACAGCTTGCATTTCTAACCCAGGTGGAAGTTTGTTATAGCAGGCAATTACAAATATCCTAAAATGCAATCCAAATTGGAATAAACCCTTGCTTTTTGTGTGTGTGTGTGTGTGTGTGTGTGTGTGTGTGCCCTTTTTTTCCCTTCTAGATGCTTCCAGTTATTGCAAAGACAAATCCTATACTCAACGCTCTCCTCTACTCATTTGGAAATGAGTTCTACCGAGGAGGAGTTTGGCACTTCCTCACAGGACAGAAGATTGTTGAACCAGATATTAAGAAGTCAAAGTAAAAGAAAACCCAGCATGTTCTGGCAAAAATCCAACACCAATCTGCTTTATTGATAGGTTCCTCATACTAGCCTAGTAGGATGTTATGAAGTAAACGTTACCAAGCCATTTAGATGTCTTGTGCTATTTTTCACATTATTTGGACAGTAGATGAAACTCAGGACAGTCTTGTCCGTTTAGAGCCACCGTACCTCGTGTTGGATTTAGTTCAATCTGCAAAAAACGTGCTGCAGGTAATTTTACCATTATAGATTTTCATGCATTTTATTTTTTCAGCAGCTCGCCTTTAGACTGCA
>JAMQGT020010744.1:15000-37150 GCA_024447675.2 Pterophyllum scalare | reverse complement strand
CGTATTGCTGTCGAGTCGATCTTATTTACACTGGGGTTGTGCATCACCACCTGCTCATTATCTCCTCTTTTGTAGCCTGGACTTGATGGAGTATTTTTGCCTGAAGTGGTGAAACACGTTTGTTTCCTCCGCCTTTATCGGGAACAATTTTCCGGCATATTTTGCAAAGTGCTGTACTTTATGGGACGCTCCCTTTTTAAGGTACTAAATCATCATCGGAGGCTAACACGCGTCTCTCAGACATGCCCAGGTCTGTCTTGTTGCACACGAGGGAATTTAAACACATAGCATTGCTTGAGCAATGACATTGTGACATTTTTATATCACAAAAAAATTAATACAGGTATAAGTTACACTAGTTTTAACTACAGATGGCAGGAAAGGAGCACATGTTCTGCAGCCACTTGTCAGCTCAATAGGGGATCAAAGAAGTTATTTGGAATGACAGCCAAGACTCAAGATATGAATGCTCAACTCTGCCCGGCAAGGGTCGGGGGCTCATCCAATCCAATGGCCAGATTAAGTACTCAATTTAATTATGTCACCTGAGCATTAAGCCAGTAACCTTATCAGAGTGGTCCGGCTGTTTAATGGGGCTTTGTGAGCCAACAGATGCACCAAGATTAAGGACTATATGCTGGTGGTGCAAACCCTGAGAGAAGGGTTAGAAGACAGACATGGAATCTGATACTAGGTGCCCCTGCTGTGAGGTACCACCAGTCTCTGAGTAGGGCTTCACCACAGATTGATCCACTGCAAAGTAATTGAAGGGATCCTGTAATGTTACAGCTAGGATTGTAAAGCAAAACAAAATAAAATGATCAGATACTAATCAATACTAAAAATTACTATCAGATTAGATACACGTTTTTAACGGTATCAGTATAAGCAGCGCCATCTTTGCCTCCAATGGCTGACACACAACTTCACACAGCATGACTGCTGGCACACAGCCCCTCCCCTCATTACCAACTGAAGCAGTTTACCTTCACAACACAGAGCATAACTTTAGGGGGATTTTTGAGAGGTCACTTCTGTTTCAATAACATTGAAATATTAACACTGAGTATTAAAAAACTAGACTTTTAACCAAGTTTGAAATTCGAGTGCTCGTGACCCCCCTAATTACAGCACGATGAATATCTCGACTGGTTGCTACATATGCATTTGAACAGCTCTTCCATGTTGGTGGAAATTAATTCTAAACCCCAAACCGGACAGGATGAAGCTCCTGTTTTTCTGTGCTCATTATTTGAATCAGTAAAGCCTTTTTTTTTTTCTTTTTTTGTGACTGAAAAATTCCTTTGATAACACTCCCCTGGATTTAATTAGACAGGGAGGCCTGTTCATTATTCAGATATGTAAATGTAGACCCAGATACACGCAGTGCTATGGAATGTAAAATAGATTTGAGTGTTGAAACCGCTTTGAAGCAGCAAGTGCAGTGCTCTGTAAGAATGTGAATTATTAACTCATTATAGTATGGTGTGTGCGTCCACCCTTTGCTGCGTACTGCGCGCGTGTGTGTGCGCTTACAATTGTTCCCCGTTGAATGAAGCTGGTATGTTTGCGCAAGGTCAGTCTTGAAGCAGGAGTACATGCGACACATTGGTTTATCTGAGCACGGTCTACCTGCTGAGCTGACGTGAACTGATGCACGTGCTGTACAAGAGGACTTATGTTAAAAAATGAGCTAAAGATGAATTAGCATGAAGGACTCATAAATCATCAATTATTATTCATAATATCTAGTACTACTCAGTATCCAGCATACGTCGACTATAGTTAGAAGCTAGCAGTAAGCTAGCCAGCTTGTTGAAGAATGAGAATCCAGGTTCAGTTCAGGCTGAGTTGGTCCTAAAACACAAACGTGTACAGCACTGCTATAATTTTATATACACGTGAGGTTTTGGAGGGTTAGTCGAGTTGGACTAGTTGGCATGCAGCTCATTTCCATGTACAGTGATCAGCTACTTCGCTAGCTACAGATTTACTGTTAGGCTAGTATAAACATAGCAGCGCTATGTTTAATTTATTTTCTGGAATGTCAGAAAGGTCTGCAGTAGAGTGCTGAATATAATACTAACACTGTCAGGTTTTATTTTACAGTTCATGGTGGCTTTATAAAATTTTGCTAAGTAGTTGCAAAGTAGAAAAGCTATAAACGTGTCTATTTATACGATCTCCCATAAGCAAACATATATTTGGTGTGCTGAGTTCATGCATTCTTCCTTGCCCTGTGCCTACTGAAATTATTTTAGAAACATCTTTTTTTTTTTAAACAAAATCTTAAAGCTGCTCTGTTATGATTTTTTTTTGTATAAGGACTATTAGCAAAATATGACTTTTAATACAATATTCACCCAGTATTTTAACTTTTCAGATATTTATTGCAATTGTTTTTCTTAAATTAAAAGTCAAAAGTACAAAGGCGTGGAATGGGGAAAAAACAAAAAACAAGGAGATTTTAACTCGCTCTGTGGTGTTTTACAAAAAAAAAAAAAAATACAGTTGTGTGAAACTGTGAGTTGTGTTGTCACAGAAGTTTCAGCATGTTTGTTTCAGTTCCCTGTCAGATCTGGATCAGTTTTTGGATGAATTTTGCAGCTGTGGTGCATGTTTTGTTCCTAATTGCTTTTTGATTGAAGCATGCTGAATACTATTTCATTCATGATTTCATGAATGAAACCAGCTTTGAAGTAAAGTAAAAATTGTTCTGCGTAATGTCAATGTGTATATTTTGTACACTCTGTCCGTGTGGCAGCGATTAGACTTTGCTGCCAAACATGTGGCCACACTGGTGACTGCATGCATGCAGAATAGTATAACAGAACCCTGTTTGTGTCCCTGTCTGCCTCGGGCTCTGTTTGGTTCATTTCTTCACCACAGTTTGCTTTACTAATCAGATAAAACCAAGTTGTAATAACTGGAACTGAGCTGTAAGCAGAGCACTGTCTGTCTGAATTGTGGAAAATTGATGGTGTCCTCTTTAAGAAAAAGAGCTTGGAGTGGGAAAATACTTTAATTCATGTTTACTTTCTCACTCAGATCTCTCTATACCTCACTCTACAATTTCATCCATCCCTTTCTCTCCATTCATCGCTCTTAACTCAATACTCAACACTTTCTGCAGCTCTCATTTTCTCAGTATTTCCTCATGGCTGCATTCATCATACCTGTGCTCCCATATCATGTCCCATCATTCTGTGGCGCTCAAGCAGCTGTTTGTAGAAGGCCCTCAAAAAGAATGAGCCCTGACTGTGAGATAGGGTGACATGGATGAGAAGGGCTTTGTCAGTTCACTCAAAAAGCGAAGATGAAACCTCTGCCTCCACCTGAACACACACAATCTTGCAATCATGTGCACGAGCCCTTGTTTTTCAGTCATGTTTTTCTGCCCTTGTGAGGTCTGCAAGAAGGCAGAATTTATTTATTTTTTAGCCTTAACCTAACCTGAGCTTTAATCTTCTGCTGTCTTTGAGCCTGGTCTAATCTAAGTCTGATCCTAATAGACCCTAATTATAAAACCCACATCAATCTAGACACAAGATGAGAGGCTTATGTTTTATATACATTTGTAAATGACTCTGTAAACAAAACAGGGGTTTGTTTCCTGCTTTTTTTCTTTTTTTCTTCTGCATGTGTTAGTTTAAGAATTTTGCTTGCACATACTTTTGACTGTGCTTGGTCCTTGCAACTTTGAAAGAGGTGGTCTGGAGATCTTGTACCCCCCCCCTTCCCCCCCATCCTTTTCTCTGCAAGGTGGGAGAGAGGGAAAGTGGCCCTGCCTCCTTTGTTTCTTTTGTTGAAGAAGAGGCTGAAAAGACCAGCCAAGCAGACAGAGGATTGTGAAGAAAAGGTGGGGGTTTAGAGAGAAGCCTCGAGGAGAGAGGCGGCGATGTGAGGATGTATGTGTCTCCTCCCTTCCCCTGTGTGTTAGTTGGAAAACAGCTGGTGTTGACTGCAGGTTTCGAGAAAGGACAGGTGAGTGGGTGTGGTGGAAGAGGCAGTGCCCACCATCTGGAAGATAACCTCGAGAGGCCAGGCTTTAATATCCCGAAACCTGCTTTGGAAATGAACTTTGTGAAGTTACCTTAAAAGTCAGTTAAGCATGTATGGGAATGTGTTCATGTTGATACATGGAGCTCTAGTGGCAGCTTAAGAGGATGGTAATGAGTGTGAATTCTCAAGTTTTTCTATATTATTGCATTGCTTGGCTACAGTCAGGTGGCCATTCATCCTGGATTATGAGGAGGGCTGATATTTGCGCTTGAAATTGAATATCATCTACATGACGTCAGGCAGCTTTGGCTTTTGACTCCAGAGGCGACAATACGAGAAGGGTCTGCTGTGGTGACACTATCCAGATTTTTTTCCCCCTTACTCTGTGTGTGTGTGTGTGTGTGTGTGTGTGTGTGTGTGTGTGTGTGTGTGTTTTCGTGACACGCAGACGAGCATGAAAAGCACCATTTTGAAATGCCGACAGTCAACTGTTGCCAAGTGGCAACCATGAAAGCTGCTGGAGAACAGTGAACACTCAGTTTCCCTAGAAACAGCCTTTTTTCCCTCCCCTAAATGGACTCACCCCCCTCAAGTCCCTTTATACCCCCTGGGGGTGGGGGGGGTGGGGGTTGTCCTGGGAAAAGGAGGTTGCTATGGTAGGCCAAAGATGAATGTTAGACAGGCGTGTTAAAAGTTCAGGACCTTGGCCAGCTGCTGGTGGATTCCAGGTACAAAACTCTGCTCCTGTGATATCTAAAACTGCTTTGCCTAGGTAAGGAATGGAACCTAAATATCCATGATCCTGGCTAGAAAAAGCCGTGGCATTTGAAATGGTACACCCATCGTTTTTTGTTTTTTTTTCTCATCCCACTGTGGGCTATGTATTTCTTTACTTAAATTAAAAGCAAACATGGCAACTTTGGCAGTAAGCCCTTAAATGGTTATTTAACTATTAAAACCAGCAGGTTGTCAAATATATCAGTTTATTTATTTTTTTAATTTACAGATATGTTTATAACACATTACGAGAAATTGAAGTTATATTGTCTTTTAACAGCTAACAAATTAGGGCAAATCTCAAGCATTTAATCCATTAATATGGTTCATGAGAAGTTGTTCAATGCTCTTGTAAATAGACCGTGAGTTATGATTCACTCTGTAGTGACATGTAATGGAGAGAGGCAGCAAGTAGAGATGCACTGAATTGAACTAATCTATTCTGACAGCAATTTAGAAATATTGGCTGAAATTCTGTTCTCACAACAGTTGTTCTGATTTAATTTGGGTACTGATTAATGTAGGTCAACTAAAGATTTTCCTAGTAGTCTCGAGCCACATTGGAATAGTTTTATCAGTTGTCCTTTCCCAATACTGTGAAGCTATCTGATAGAACAGCAATAACAATAATAATAATTCCATTGTTATTATTAATGGGCTTTAAAATACTCGAAATGTGGATGCACAAACAGAGCTGCCTGTTTGATTCTGGAAAAAGTGGTAATGATTCTGAATGTGTCTCAAAAACCAAGTGGCTAACATTGGACTATTTATACATTACAAATAATATGCCATGTTTAAAGCTGATAAATGATAAGTGAATGTTTGCCCGCAGAGATTACGTTTTATTTTCTTTAATTCATGTTTTACTCTTCTGCAATGATCCCATGCCTGAGGGATATTTGAAGTGAAATTAGTAGGTTAGCGAGCTATGCCAAGCTTAAAATGTCGGAGTTTTCAGTGCCATTAAAAATTGCTGCCTTATACCGAAATCACTGTGGTACCTTATACTGAACATATCATTTGGTCGGGAGCAGGCTATGTTCTAAGTTTCGGTTTCAAATCAACTGGAAGTGCCAATTTTTTACTGATTCTTTTAGTGATGGCATGCTTTAAGCACAGTATAGATAATGTGCTGGGTGTATACATCCAGACTGTTAAAATTGTACCTTACTAAAACCACTGAATGAAGTGCAGACTGTGTAAAGCATTGTCATATTAATTTGGTGATTCAGAAAATGCATAAAATATTGTTATTAGGGATGTGTGCGACTAGTCGACTAGGCAACTAATTGTCGCTATTGTCACTAGTCGGTACCGGACCTACTAGTCGGTTAGCCTAATTGTTATGATTTTAATTCATGCCTGGGGCCGTAAATGGTGTCCTAAATGTTACGCAGCGATCTGCCATCAGATGGACCTGCAGCCCTGACATCTTTATAGAAAAATGCCTAAACTGTTAATCTTGGCCTGAAAGTTTTGTTAGGTGTAATACTGTTTTTGAAGTTTTACAATGTAACCTGACACACAGCTCGCGGGACACATCGTCGTTTCCTTGTGTACATTTCCGACTACTTCCCCCAAGTTTGTACAAAGAAGCGGGAAAAAAAAAAAAAAACTAGCAGGAAAACTATTTTTTTGCCTTGAAAAAAGAAAAAACAAAACTTAATACAGCAAAGAGTAGGGCCCAGGAGGGAAAAAGTCCCAGCATTTTATGTTTCTGTCGGCTGGCATGGCATGTAAAACACCGGGACATGGCCAAAAGGTAATTGAGACATTCAACGCACCTGCACAAGCATAAACGTGGGAACAACGTTGGTCACTTATGTAGGTTATGTCGTAGCTCTACAAAGACACAGCGCTGAAGCTGGAGGAGGTAGCGGGGGTCTGAGCATCACTGCTCAGGAAGCAGTAACTCGTTTTCATATATTTAACATCAATTTATTTTAAGTTTTTTTCCCCTTCATTATCTGTTTGGAGTATTAAGTATTAATGCCTTTGTTTACACAGTTTTTGACATTGTCCATTAAACAGTCCTATAATTTAACTTGATATCCGAGTGTTTTTTTAGTTTTAGACTAGTCAGTTAGTCTAATTTTTCTTTTCTTGTTTAGTCGACTAAGAAATAAGTCGCCCGGAGCATCCCTAGTTGTTATACTTGATTCTAATGCTAATCCGGCCCACTTGTCAACCAATCAGCATTCGACCCACACGTCATCTGCGTGTGCTGATGTGCAGTTGGCATTTTGAAGGAGCAGTGTGTGAAAATCCCTCTCCGTCTGCTGTCCACATGGAAACACGTATGCACGTGGAATTGCTGGAGCTGGATTTAAAGATTTAATTATTTGGCTGTTTGAGTAGATACTCAGTTTCCAGTTATGGGGTTGTGAATAACCGACCAAAGAAAACTAAAATCTTACTCACTGACCGTTGGGTTCACTGTTAGCGGCAGCCCTGCTTAAATGCTAATATGTTGGAATATTGGCTACCAATATATGATGCACCCTAAGCAGCAAGTCCTCACATTAATGAAAAAAAATGTTGTTTTTTTATTTTCTGGAATAATTCAAATAACCATGTGTGTGTGTTATCTTTGCTCTTGTTTTATGGCTGCATGAGCTACTGGTGCTCTTACGGTATCCTGTTGCTTGTCATGTACAGACAGTAAATGTGTTGTTCGTGTGTCTTCTTACTATGGCACTTCCTGTTGGTTCATATTACCTCAGAGGCCATGGGTCATGGGGCTCATGTGGATTGACACAATCCTCCCTCATGGCTTTTGGTTTTGACAGTGGTCCCAAAAGTTCTACTGAAATGTTTGCATAAATACAGTATATGACCTGCATCTATGTGTTTGCGAGTGTAAACTCACTGTGAGCCCGCAGTGTTTCCTTCTAGCCTTTGCTGTTAGCTCAGCTGAGCTCCAGCACAGTACAGTGTAGTGTAGCAGCACACTGGCTTCACTGTAGCCCTTCACTGGGTTGGATTTACAGGACTTTGAATTAGACATTCTTTGAGCCGATCTGAAATTTTGGTTCCATTCACCAGTATTACAGTTCTTTGTAAAACCAAAAACATGCTGTGCGTCTAATTCTAAGTTCAGAGGACAGTATGTACTGCTAGTGTGGACCTTGAAAGGGTGGGCTGGGGTAAAACTTGTACTGTAGCATCTCAAAAAACTAGACGTGTGCGCGCATGTGTGCCATTGAGCCTTTAGGCAGCTTTCATAAATAACACTCTCTTCATGTTTTTAATGGAGAGCCTAAGGTTTTGTTTTTCTTGCTTACCAGGAACAATCTTTTCCACCAGTTCCACCTTGGTGGCTTTAATCTGATTGCAAATAAACCAGGCCTCTGTTATTTGGGTTAGCGCTCTGAAGGGCGTTTGTAAGATGGTGTTTTTTTAGCCAAACCTTTCAAGGTCATGTAACTTGATAGCAGATGACTATTGTTATTCCACGAGTGCAAATACGGTGGGGGAAATAATTATTTGATCCCCTGCTGAATTTGTAGGTTTGCTAATTTCCAAAGAAATGAACAGTTTCTAATTTTTATGGTAGTTTCATTTTATGGAAAGGGACATAATATCAAACAAAAATCCAGAAAAAAAAGACATTACTGAAATCCGATCTGCATGTCATTGAGTGAAATAAGTATTTGATCCCCAAGCAAAACAAATTTATTTGACTTAATTTGACTTAATACTCGCTGAAGAAACCCTTGTTGGTGGGCACAGCAGTAAGACATTTCTTGGAGTTGGTCACCAGGTTTGCTCACATCTCAGGAGGGATTTTGGGCCACTCCTCTTTATAGAAGCTCTCTAAAACTTTGGCTTTCTTGGCTGCCACTTTGCAACTCAAAGCTTTAGCTCCCTCCACACAGTTTTCTATAAGGTTGAGGTCTGGAGACTGGCTCAATTTCACTAATGACATGCAAATCTGTTTATAATGTTTAATGTAACTTGTTTTTTTTTCCCCTTGATTTTTGGTTGGTATTCTGTCTCTAAAATGAAACTACCAAAAAATTGGAGGCTGTTCATCTTTTTGTAAGTGAGCAAACTTACAAATTTAGCAGGGGATCAAATAATTATTTCCCCCACTGTTCTGCTTTCACGGCTCGACCTGAACACAGCTAAGCAGACAGATAAACTCTTCAGCAACTGGCAGGTATATTGTCTTGTCTTTTGTTCAGATGTTTTCCTTCAAATGATAACAGGGTGAAAGTGCAAGAAAATTATAAATACACAGTTGGTGTGGATATTACACATTCAAATATACCCCAGAAATGTCAAAAACAAGAACATAAGCTGCATACAGCGCATAAACCAGACTACTTGAATAGGTGCTGCGTAATTAACCCTTTTAACATACTAGAGAAATTCACTTACAAAGCGTAGCTGCAGGTGTAAAAATGTAAATTCTGAAATCAAGCAACATTATTCTGTAACCGTGCCACTAATATAAAGAACATCAACTGTGTGACCAACCAAAAAAAAAAACCCAAAATAATCATACTGCTTGAAGATGTGCTAAGTGTGTATCAGTTTATTGTGTTTGGCTCAAAAAGATGAAATTGAGGCTGATGGAATAGCCTGGTTGAAGCTTAGATTTGAATCCTATTTAAATGTTAAATGATTTGAAACAGGCAGTACATGCAAGAAAGGTCTTGGAGTTGATGGGAAATTTGAATGGAAAAGTGGCTAAAAAGAATTAGCAAGCTGATGTTGAAGGATTGTGGAAAATTTTTAAGTTGAAAAATCTGTGCTAATGGTAATGGTTTCTTCCAGGATGACATGATCATCATCCATAGGGCATGAGTGACTATAAAATTGATGTAACTGATGGAGATGGTGTGAGTAAATGGAGCCACTTTGTCAGCATCAGTCTAACTCTAAAGGGAAACCTTTAATCTTCTTTAAGTGTCTGTTTGTTTGTTGTTTAGTTTTTCTTCCTCATGTGCTGCCCTGCAGACAGACAGGACTATCTCAGGCATTAACATTCCTTCCATTCAAATGTCAACACAACTCCAAGTACTTAGACCAGCAGGATTCTGGCTGATCAAATTAGATGGTTGAGATGTATATTGTACTGTGTTGGGCGTAAATAAGTATTGTTGCATAGATTATGTCCATGAACACTGAAAACATTTTGGTAAGAAAATTATGTCAGCAAGATAAATATCTAGTTCCTTTTAAAGAGTCACTGGCTGAAGAAAAATGAAAACAAAGAAATAGTTAATGAGCTAATGGTATTTAATAGGTTTCCTTTGCAAATTACAGACATTTGGAATCACTGTAGTGTTTAGTGACACATAAATTGGTAGGAATAATAAAATTGTGACTACAGGCAAATAGACAAACTGGTGCGGTTGCAATCAAATTAAAAATGCCTTTATCGTGGACCATTATTTGCAGTTTTGCATTCTTAAAATTTACCCAACCTGGTTTCCCCTCATTTAGTTTGTGTGTGTGCAGACAAAGAACAAGGCTGTAAAGTGTAGGTGGTTTACCTCATGCGTTCCTCAGCAGGAGCGATTATCTGCAGAGGAGCTATAAATGTTTTACAGCACTGACTACCCCTCCTATTTTAACCTTATTGCTGTGTTTTACAACAACACATTAGACACTGTTTCCATTTGAGTGGCTGACAGTTGTTATTTATAATGTGTCCTTAACTTGCAATGAGCATATGTTGCATTTATCAACACATTGTCCACTTTTGTTCTCGTGTCTTTGCCTAGGGGTTTGTGCAGAAAAGCTCCCTATTCCAGTTGTCCTCTGACACTTTAGATTTCAAGTAATGACTAAGGATATCAGTTAAGATTTACCAGTTTTAAGATTATTACTGTCCAACTGTTAGCAGCAGGAAAAATGGGCAAGTATAACAATTTGAGTGTGTTTGACAAGGGCCAGTTTGGATGGCTAGACAACTGGGTCATAGCATCTCCAAAGCTGCAGCTCTTGTGGGGTGTTCCTGGTCTGCGGTGGTCAGTATCCAGGGTTCTAGCCAGAAAAATTTCACAGGCCGGGGGTGTGTGTCCATGTTTGAGGTGTTGGCTTGGCCTCCAAATCCCCCAGAGTTAGGAATCAAGCATCTGTGGGATGTGCTGGACAAATAAATCTGATCCATGGAGGCCCCACGTCACAACTTACAGGACTTGAAGGATGTGTTACCAACATATTGGTGCCAAATATCACACGCCTTCAAGGGGTCTAGTGGAGTCCATGCCTCAACCGGTCAGGGCTGTTTTGGCAGCAGAAAGGGGGCCAACACAATATTAGGCAAGTGGTCATAATGTTATGCTTGATCGGAGTATGCTGTACAGTCACTCCACCCTGGAAAAAGAACAGTAAAAATAAATAATTAAAAACCCCAAATTACCATGATATTGATGCCCATGCTCACTTCTGACCACAACTGTACATTTGTTCTGACTGTGATATGGAGTAATTAAAGTGTACATTTATTTTGATTCCTGGATGCTTTATGACTGTTCATGTAACTATCAAATTGAAGTTCTTGTTGTTACAGTCCATTCTGGTATTTTTCCATGAGATCTTATTTCTAACCAGTCTGGATGCACTATGTACACTTAAGAACTCACAAGTCTTATAGTTTTTTATTCAAAGCACATTTGTTTTATATGAAGGAAAAGCAAAAATGTTCAGCCTTTGTTTCTTTTACAAATGAACTGTTTCATACAACAGAAGTCATAACCATTGCTCAATTTGTTCTGATTTTGCAGCCTGTGTTTGAACTAAGTAGTGATTGCTTCACGTGTTTGGCAAAGGGATTCCCTCAGCAATTGCCTTTGGGCTTCTAAATGCTGGGCTTCTAACTTCAGGCTTCGGATTCATTATCGCATGCCACCTGAAGGCAAGTTCAAAAGAAATTTCACAGCTTGTGATGCTGCAGGTTTAGATTTATCGGACTTCTGCTTTTGATTTAAGCAGACATTATTTTCAGGAAAATTAATTGTCAGTGGCTATGGGCCACACAATCATACACGCCCTGCTGCCACTAAATTAGGCTGACTTTGGTGCACTGTTGTAGTCAAGCTCTGCGTCTGTGTGAAAGTACGTGTGCCAGGGGCACAAAGCATTGCTGAGCCTGAGGATGTGGGAAGAGTGAAATGGGGAAAGGTACCAGGAGCTACTGGCCATTGAAATACCTGGATTGCCCACTCAACTAAAATGTATGCATGCATGTATGCAGAATGTGGGGAACACTAGTGACTTGGATCAACTTAATTGCTGTGCTTTGGGTACAGCTGCATTGCCAAAAGAAGTCAAGAAACAGAGAAAAATGTGAAGAGTTAATTTATTATCCAAACTGTCTCATGTAAAAATGTGTCACAATTTAAATGCCAAGTTCCGGGTTCTTCTTTGACCTACTTTAGTCAATGCATGGAGTTTTTATTGGGGTGTCTATATATGTGAGATATGTGAGATAATTAACACATTTGAAGCTTTTTTTGTTTTGTTTTGTTCTTACCAGAGTGAAAGCAATGGCAACTGGGAATAACACTGTGAGCTAGGTCCTGTTTACATGAGAATGTTTTCAGATGAAAACGGCTAGGTTTTTCCGTGTAAACGGATGAAAACGCTGCTTTTTGAAAATGGGGGCACTTGCGGATGCTCACTATGTTTGCGGCTCCTATAGCCACACCGCCAACTCGTGGCCTGGCAGTAGGAACTGCAGCATTTTTAGTGTCTTACCTTTTCGTGTAAACGGAGATCGTTTCTGAAATGTTTCTGTGTGAACGCCCTACTTTTTGAAAATGAAAACAGCAAATTGACACAGTTTCCATTGGAAATGCTCTCATGTAAATGGGGCCTGAAAGGGTTGGTAAATTAAGTAGGCAGCTAAGTAAGCTTAGCTGATGACCATGTGGTTCCCATACTGACTTAAAAACAAAAAACAAAAAAACCCAATCACGGCTAATATGGTGTTGGGGAATTGGTTGTTGTTGTCAGATTATGATGAGTTGATCCTTTCCTGCATGCAATTAGAGAACTGGCCAAACAGATGGCACCCTACTTGTCATGTTCAGTGTGAAAACACATTTAGAATTTAGGGCCTAAAGAGATACCAGTCTCTCTCAGTTTATTAGTTACCACAAGTTACCACAAAGCACTACTCTTCCAAGGAAGAGGAATACAGTAGCATATTTACCTCTGGCTCTTTGGAATTCAACCACAAAACTATTTCAGTTTCACTTTGACTACATGGCTGGCTTTTTTCCTCTCTTTTTCACTGCAGTTTGTGTGTATAACCTTTGTTCATTCTGAGGTGCAATGGCCAGATGTGGGTTTAGGAATGGAGCAGGATGGCATCAACCGTGTGCCAACAAGCCTGAGAAGGCAGGGCGGGAGTTGTATTTAGAGCCTGTATATATATTTTCCAAGGAACAAAGACAGGGAAAAAACAGAATTTTCTGGTATTTAATTACAGAGCGGCCATGGCCAAAGGCACACTGTCAGTGGTAGTTTTAAGGCCGATGGCTTAACAACCTTAGGAATGGTGGCACTGTTGGTTTTTGTGATGCTGTGTCATTTCCTCTTGTGAAGAGCTCTTTTTTATGTGCTTGGGATATGATTATGTGCCAGCCCCAATGAACAGACAAAATTTAGCAGCCAAGCCCATGCTACCATGTTTACCAAAATTCACCATCTTTAGCAAGTCAAGAGTGAAAACTGCTCCTAATTTTAGAAGTTTATACTGCTTGGGAACGACTGTCTTTTTATTTATTTTGTGACCATTGTAGTTGCTTTGAAGGGCCTGTTCATCTCCATGGGGCTGACAGTGTTTTTTTTTTGTTTTGTTTTTTTTGTTTTTTCCTTTGCCCATTTTAATCTGCACCTGATATGATGTTGAGGTGGGTTTCTCTGCACTGTCATCCTCTCTGTACTTTAATAGTTGTAGTATTAGGCATGTTTGAGAGGACTCCTGGCTGTAATGGCTCTCTCTGTAGAATTTGTAGGACTGGGGTTGGTCTTGGTCTGCCTCTTTTGGCTGGTGACTCACTGGTCTGGTTTTGGCAAGGGTAAGTGAACTCGCAGTGTCACGTTACATTTCTCAGTGAAAAGCTTGGTTGATTGGTACAATCCATTTTCATGGCCACAAAGGGAGCTATTAAGGTTTAAATACATCTGGATTCAAATAGCCCTTTTACCTGAAAGGGTGGTTATTCTCGTTTCAGGTTTCTTCATTTGAACGTGTGCCAAAAGAGCTAAAGATGGAAGGACACAGCTTCAGTTGAATGTACCTACTGATATTGTCAGAGTAACAGTGCTCCAGACTCCAGACTTTGATAATCCATATGAAGCCTGTTTGCTTAGCCTGATGAACCACAGTGTGATTCAGGTCAACTTTAATCCTTTAATAGGAAATGGAATGAGTGGAACAAACATCAGTGCAAAGACCACAAGCCTTCCTGTTCCTGCCACATCAGTCTTATCAGCCCATCAATCTTGCCTATAGGTCTACCAAAACTCCTCTCCATAGTTTCAAGTGCAGGCCTCACCCTTGGAGTCTGGGTCAAAGAAAAACCGTGAGTAATGTTTCACCGGAGGGAATTACCACAAAACAAGACCCAATAAATTCCAGCCAGAGGGCAGAGTTAGCTGTGGGATCAGCTGGCAGAGACTTGTATATTTTAAAACCACTCTCTTTTTACAGCCTTGAGAGCAGATGGGATAATCTCCAGTTTTACCAATTTTTGTCTATTTTAAGCAAGTATTCCTAGGCCTTGTACCCATGAGGATATCCTGTGGGAAGGCATCGTGCACCTTTAGCTTCAGGACACCTACGGTGAAGAGAAAGCATAAAATGAAAATTTACTGAGGTTGAAAAAGCTTAGAAAAGATCTGGATTTTATTTAATTTAATCTATTTTCTGAATTGACTCTATGCAATAAGGTTTGTTGGACTTTGGTAATTGGACAAGGTAATTGGAATAATATTGATGCTTTTATTCATTCATTTTCACTATGAAAATTCAGTCAATATAAATTAGTCTGCTAAGTTTCTTTACAGTGGTCTGCTTTCAGCTCCCTGTAAGCCCAGACTCACAGACAGATCTTGGTCAACATGATGAGTCTAGGAAGTCAAAGTCATAATTAGATGAACCTTTGCAGAGATCATTAACACTTGCTTGCAGCTGTAATGTTCTCTCACCTGTTCAGCTTTTGGTGCTGTACGACCAATGCGTTGGATGGCTTCCAACACTGGGTTTCCATCTGTGGTTACTGTGGAGCTCTGCTGCCCCACAGGTCTCCGCTCCTGTCTGGTCCAGAAGACATCCAGCGCTGGAGGCTGTGAGCTGGCAGGGAGCAGCAATGACCCTTGAAAAAAGTGCTTTTAAAAAAAATCCATCTTTACAGTCACTTATTGATCATTTAATTTGAACCACTTTTTTTTTTTTTTTTTTAATTTCTGGGGAAAGTAAAATTCATTCAGCTTCACTACTCAAAACATTAATGGTACCTCCTGGTCTCCTGGTATTTCCTCCACAAGTTTTAGACTGTGTCAGGAGACAACAAGTATGGATGTGCCATTCTGTGCCCTACCTGTGCAACCTGAATAGGCTGCAGGTAACATCTCATGCTACCAGCAGTAACAAGCAGCCTAACAACCGAAAGTTCCCCATTTTGATCCCAGGAGGAGACACTGATCCCTTTGGGGCTCCGTCAGGAAGGGCATCCCGACCTAAAAACTCTGCCAAAAATTACACATGCAGAGCGACCTGCTGTGTCGAGCCCCTTAAGGGAGCTGCCAAAAGTAGCGTGGGTAATGATCTTAGGTTTGATTTCAAAATTCAGAATGATTTTGTTGTGTATTTGATATAACAAACTCAGTTTTCTAATACACACATTTTAGACCACACAATCTTCAGTCTCATGTCATCTATTGTCCTGTGTGGTGCCCTCCATGCTGTCCAGAAATTACATGAAAGCCATTCAGTGTGTTTTTTCCCATTCAAATTTAGCCTAAACAGTCAATTGGGAGTCAGAGGAGAAGTTGTTCTGATTGAATGTCTTTACCCCATAAGGGTAAAATTTGCAAATTTTCAAACATTAATCGCAGAAAAACTGTTCAGTTCCCATAATTATTGGTGGTAGAAGTAATAATAATAATAATACCTTGAATATGAATGTAGTTTGGTTCAGCGTGAATCACTCTGATGTACAAACATGTGCCAAAAACAGCCCTTTGCATAATTTGCAATTTTTAAACTGGAATGACTTCTATGCGTCCCTGTCCATAGCTTTGAGTATGAGCTGTAAAGATGCTACAAGGATTCATGTTTGACATCTCTGTGGCTGCTTCATTTTTCTCATGCTGTTTGTTGTTGACTGAACAGTAGTTTCCTTGTATGAAGAGCGGAAAGCCTCACCTGTGTAACGTTCATTGACACATGGCAGGCGTTGCAAATAATTTGAGCTCATTTTGGAGTGAATGGGTTGCTCCTGCACTCATATGTTTCCAGATTCTGGTTGTATTGTATTGCGGCATGCTTTGGCTTTTAGCAGAGAAGGCTGTAAAATGCTCTGTCGATTTTTTTTTTCTTCTAATGGCCGGTCTTTCTCCAGGTTTGGACAAACCCTCACAGGAGCCATGGAAAGACTGGAAATGGCATGAAAAGGAAACTGAACTGTAACAGGTAGGAAACTCATGATATTGCTGTGTAGGGATTCTACAAAGCACCCCCACCCCACCCCGACTGCATCCCGCCACGCTCAGCAGCTATTTAAAGTGTCAGCGGCTACTCCCAATTACTCCTCCCCACACCAAACCAGAAGCTCAGGCTACGCAAATGGAGGCTTTTTGTTTTCATACTCCCCTTCCTACTGTCAGCCCTCTTCTCTCATGCTCCTACAGTATTTTGCCTTTGTCAAGGATTATTGTGTATGGGTTTTTAAAAAATTATTATTTTTTCCCAACCACTGACCTTGGGCTACAGAAGAGCCCCCTCCTTGATTCTCTTCCCTCTCCCACCACTCTGGCCGGCTGCTATCCTCTGTGCTCCCACAAAGCCCAGTGTTTTGATTACATGGTGAAAAAGGAGCCAAGTCTATTTATTACCAGGCTGGGGTAGCATGCAGGACCAGGTCAGAGGATATGCCAGAGAGCAGGAAGCCAGGAAGTTGCTGTGGTGGAATTGGGCGGATGGTGTTGGTGGGTGAACCATTTGTGTCTTCTCATAACCTCTCTTTTGGGCCGTGTGTCCAGCCAGCTGTTTGAAATAAAAAGAATGCGCTGGGGTCAAATCCCACTGTTAGCAGTTTGGTACATAATCCAAACCTCATGATCCTGCCTTGGCCAGGGCACTTGAAACATATTATTATGCCACCAATATATCCTCCGTATTGGTTGCTTGACGCTGCTGGTAACGTCATCACACAGACAGATCCATCTATGCTTGCTTTTATGGTGCATGTAGCGCTGCAATATTGTCCTCAATGATAGGTGTCGCCACTGAGACAATACTTCCACAACAGTACTGGTATAGGAGAAGAATTCAAGAGCAGAAGCAAAGAAATTGGCGAATTTTTTTCCACAAGTCTCATGTTTTCAAACTGTTGCAAGATCTCGATCTGCATAATCTGTGAACGTCTAAGCTTCCATTTTGATATATCATTAAAACTTTGGCAAAAACCAAATTATTTTACACTTGCGGTGGCAGCAGTGGCGCAACGCTTCAGACGCTGCACAACCTGCAGCAACGCTGACTAGTGACAACGGACGTGACGCCCATTTGATGGCAACTTTGCCATCCGGTGCCATTCACAAGGCACTGTTCGGTGGGTTTACAGTGGCCCTAAGCCTTCAGCGTGATGATGGAAGTACACACCCTGTTAAAGTGTAATAAAAGTGACTGAATGGCACACTTATTCACAGAGGAGACAGCTATTGACATCATGTTTTAGGGCTGCACAATTAATCGAATCTTAATTTTGATTATGATTTTTGCCTCCCACAATTAAATGATTAAGCAGCATTGAAAATCTGCCAATAGAATGCAAAGCAAATCACTGAGACTATATCAGCACCTGAGTGCCTGTGCCTGCATGAGCCAGTCACAGCTCCTCCTTTCACCGCACAGCTTAAAAGTTCCTAAACTGTTATGGACAAATAACGCACATTAAAAGGGAGACGTACAAGAGCAGTTATCAGGAGGCAGAGAGTCTGCCCCTCAAATCTGCTGTTTGGAAATAATTTGGATTTAGTGCAAGCGATGTTAACCAAGAACAAATCATATTCAAAGAGTGCTGTAGAGCTCTGCCTGCACTGCAGAGCAACACAAATAACTTATTCACCCATCTAAAAACACACCACTAACTGCAGTGTAATTAAACCATGAAGGCCTTGAAAAACAATGCAGTGGCTGCTAATGTGAATCATCCAGCATCAACTCGCGTGTCCATAAAAGTGAGCTTTTGTTGCCCATCAGCATATCCGTACCGCTCACAGAGATGCACTACCATCGCCTACACAATCACAGTCCATTTGGCCAAAGATGTGTCCAATAAACACAGGCTTCAGGAAAACGGTCCACCTTAACGAAAGAAGAGATGGTGTCCAATCATGCGCTTATGTTTCTAAATTTTTCTAATTCGCAATGTAAGCGAAAAGTAGCACAAGAAAAGAGAGGGATCTCACAGCCGTTGTGTACGTTTGCTGCAAGTGTTGTTTACATCCATCGTGCAGGTGCAGTGAAGTGAAAGACAAGTGTCCCATTGATTTTAATTTTATGGTACAATTTTTTAAATGTATATTTATTTTTCTTCTAAGAGCTGCACTGAATTTAGGTGAAAAGGGAGAGTCAATTTTATTTTTGATGCAGCGATTTGTACAGATGTGTTGTGATTACGTGTCAGTGCAATAAAAACATTTTTGTCACAAATATTAATGAATAATCACAATCTTAATATTGAGCAAAATAACTGTGACAACTCTTATTAATAAATGCACAAATGTATTTAAAACTGCATTTCCTGTGTTTAGAGTTCGGGGCAGTGACCTCGTTAATGGAGTGTAACACTCGATTAATGAGGTGCTATCCCTGAGTCATATTCACTAACTGTGTGGGGGCACCGACAACCACATCTGTATGTGCACTCGGGAGGAGAGAGCAGGGAGACACGGGAACAGGGTTTCCCACTTCTAGCACAAAGAGAAAATAACATATATACAGTATGTACCAGTAGAAGAGCACTGAATCAATTAATTTAACCCCCTTTCACATGAAACACTAGCACTCTTGAGTCCTGCACAATCAGCTGTTCATTAGTCAGGGTGGCTTCAGCCAGTAAACTTCACAGGTGAACGCTTGACTGGAAACACCATCACTGGCCATATAGGCCAGCAGCTGGGCAATTAACTTGCTTGATGTAATTTTTACTGAGCTATTAGGCCACTGGCGATGTTGGAACCCTGGAGTCACAGTTATCATGAAAAAACACATTTTCAGATATATGTTGTGTATATATATATTGTATGCTGTAGTCAGTCCAATAGACACTGCCCTGCTGTTATTTCCTATAGCTCCGGATGTGTACTAATCTAAGTCCCTCACAAATACAGTATAAACAGTATTATGTGATTAGCATTTGATTAAAAGTGGCCAGATGTGTCAGCCAGTTACTCTTTGAATTAAACCGCAGAGACGCAGCCATCTCTTTGGTTTGCATTTCCTCCACAAATCAGTAAGCACTAGCCAATCAGAAGCAGAGTGATGTGTGGTTTTACCAGAATGCGTGAGCCACTGTGAGCTGATTTCCTACTGAGTTTTTGAAATCCTGTGGTGGTCTTGTTTTTCTGTTTTGATTACTTTCTACATATGTTGATTCCTTTTATCTGTTTAGTGGGTTGTTATTTTACCTCGTAATGGCGCGAATGCATATAAATTAATGCAGAAATGAGCTTGGAATGTGATCACAGGATCCCATGTAATTGTCAGTTTTTCCCTAGGGAAGCATTTTTTTCACCTTTTTACCATTCCCCTATTTGCATTGGATAACTATGAAAAGAAGCAGAAGTGGGGATGACACCAGTGACATCAGTGCTAACAATACTTGTTAGATACGCAAGTCTGTAAATTCTGTGACACTTTGGATTTTTATTTATTTATTTTTGAAGTAACATAGGCGTATGTACAGCACCTGTGGGTGTTTGACAAGGTCAGCAAAGTGCTCAAATCTATCATTACAGAAGGAGGCCCACAGAGAGAGGACAAACTACACATGGACGATGGTGACCATTGGAGCGACTGTGGTAGCTTGCCCACTCATTTATAAGAAAGGCCATAACATAGACACTGGTAAATGGACTGGTTTTTATGTAGCACTTTTCTACTCTACTTTGAGCACTCAAAGCAATATAGAAACACTTCTATAGAAACATAAAGTAACTAAGACTATACCTTGTTGTAATGTTACTAGACTGCTCAGCAACTGTCCGAACATTTCAGTTTGTGTCCCATCAGCAAAACATAGTCTGAACATTTCAGCACCATCATGTCTGTGATTCTAAATTCAATTTTTAAATTTAAAAAAAAAAAAAAGTTTCCTCAAGGCTTCTCCCTCAATAAATAACTTTTTAATGAAGGATATTAACATTAATTTTACTTGTAGTGGTACCAGCTGCAAAGCTTCTGGTATGGTGACACCCCTGTGCAGGAGTCACATAGACAAAACCTGACCAACAGTTACAAATACATTTCTCACATACAGGCTTTACTTGGGAGGACCTCTCAGGTAAATTAAAAGCCTTCTTGTCTTGTTTTATTTATTTTTATTCACACCATTCGCAGTAGATTTGGTACTCGAAAGTCTCCTGACTCTTATTTTGAAAATTCAGTTGCTGCCAATCAGCTCACCTGATTTCTATTGTATTCATCTATATCTGCTTGTTGTGCAGATGGTGAGGTCTGTCTTGTGCTGAGTCGATCCACCCTAATCAGAGCCTGCAGTAGGTGGGGAAACAGGTTAATTCATGAGCTGCTATGCTAAGAACCCGGTGTCTCTAGCTGCAGTACTTGGCAAGTAAAATATATTCAAAGGAGAAACTTTAGTGTTCATTATTCAATCCCTGGTTCACCATTGTTCTTGTTTTTTTAACTGTGCTCTTTTTCCTTAGATTGAGTCACAGGGGTCATTGTCACTCAGATGTTTACTGGGAGATGCCTGTTTTTTTTTTGTTATTGTAAACCACAATATGTACCACAATAAGCTCTTTTATTATCAGATCCATTTATTAGTGTTTTCTTTATAACATTGCAAAAAAAAAAAAAATCTCAATGAAATTTCCCTGAGCATGAAAAGAGTGGGTTTGAAAGAGACTGTTCCTTCAATCAGGAAAGGATTAAGTAAACACTCGGAGTAGGAATTCAGAGCCAGCTTTGGGTATTTGATGAATGGTTTACAAATCTCTTGATTTAAAAAAAAAAAGGCCAAAAATATCAAAGCTACAAATCAACCTGTAAAGAGTGCAGGTTTACATGGGAGAAAAAGTACTGCAGATGAGTCAAACGCAGTGGCGTGCAGAGACAAATAGAGACAATCACTTCCTCCAGTTTTTGACAAATAAAGGGTACACACACACACACACACACACACACACACACACACACACACACACACACATATATATGCGCTGACAACCTCCTGCAACTTGCTTCAGTCTTCCTGGACATCTTCAGCTTTCTGCTCTCATTCCTGGCTAAAGAAATATACAGTATTATTACTTCTATGGTTAAATATTTGTTCCATTAATAAATACTTAACTTAAATAATTAACTGACAGTGATGAGTGAGGGAGGAATTTATTAAAACCATTCAAAAGAAGCAATAAAACACTATGTAAACTGCACAAAATGGTTTTACTGGCAAATTGTACATAAACTGTCAAAGGTAAAATTATTATGTAGAAATATTTTCCCCGGTAGTGTTATATGTATCAGTATTATTGCTGCAGATAGTTAAGCCTTGCAAAAACTTGAATTTATGAATTAAGTTGATGGTCCTCCCTTTTTACTGCTGTGTAAACCGTGACTCAAAACAGAGGTCCGTACTGAGATATGAATTTTATATATATTTTTACACTCCTGCCAGTTACAAGGCTAAAATAATGGCTTTTAAGTAGTCATTACATAACCTCTTTTCCTTAAATGAGAGGTTTTTAATCATTTTGTATGCTATTATTCTCTTTTGTATGCTGTGACTGTAAATCACCGGTTCTGTAGAACCAGAGGTGTCGTCTGCTCAGCACGGCTCTTGGCTCAAATGGACAGACATGGGGTCTGCAGATTAGTGTGCTTTGTATCAGACATCTTGATACCAAATAAACCTGCTTAAATGAGCCCAAACTG
>JAMQGT020010744.1:0-10000 GCA_024447675.2 Pterophyllum scalare | reverse complement strand
TCATTGGCATTTATACTATTTATTTTTGATTTTATTTTTTGGTTGATCACCTACTGTTTTTTCTATTTTGGTGTGACACTGGGTACTTTTTGTTGCTGGAGATGTAGTACTGGACTGCATTCTTTCCCTTCAGACCTTCATATGTCTTGGCAATACAGTGCCTTGCGAAAGTATTCGACCCCCTTGAACTTTTCAACCTTTTGCCACATTTCAGGCTTCAAACATAAAGATATAAAATTTGAATTTTTTGTGAAGAATCAACAACAAGTGGGACACAATCGTGAAGTGGAATGAAATTTATTGGATGTGTCAAACTTTTTTAACAAATAAAAAACTGAAAAGTGGGGCGTGCAATATTATTCGGCCCCCTTGCGTTAATACTTTGTAGCGCCACCTTTTGCTGCAATTACAGCCGCAGGTCTCTTGGGGTATGTCTCTATCAGTTTTGCACATCGAGAGACTGAAATTCTCGCCCATTCTTCCTTGCAAAACAGCTCGAGCTCAGTGAGGTTGGATGGAGAGCGTTTGTGAACAGCAGTCTTCAGCTCTTTCCACAGATTCTCGATTGGATTCAGGTCTGGACTTTGACTTGGCCATTCCAACACCTGGATACGTTTATTTGTGAACCATTCCATTGTAGATTTGGCTTCATGTTTTGGATCATTGTCTTGTTGGAAGATAAATCTCCGTCCCAGTCTCAGGTCTCTTGCAGACTCCAACAGGTTTTCTTCCAGAATGGTCCTGTATTTGGCCCCATCCATCTTCCCATCGATTTTGACCATCTTCCCTGTCCCTGCTGACGAAAAGCAGGCCCAAACCATGATGCTGCCACCACCATGTTTGACAGTGGGGATGGTGTGTTCAGGGTGATGAGCTGTGTTGCTTTTACGCCAAACATATCATTTTGCATTGTGGCCAAACAGTTCGATTTTGGTTCCATCTGACCAGAGCACCTTCTTCCACATGTTTGGTGTGTCTCCCAGGTGGCTTGTGACAAACTTTAAAGGAGACTTTTTATGGATATCTTTGAGAAATGGCTTTCTTCTTGCCACTCTTCCATGAAGGCCAGATTTGTGCAGTGTATGACTGATTGTTGTCCTATGGACAGACTCTCCCACCTCAGCTGTAGATCTCCGCAGTTCATCCAGAGTGATCATGGGCCTCTTGGCTGCATCTCTGATCAGTCTTCTCCTTGTTTGAGATGGAAGTTTAGAGGGACGGCCGGGTCTTGGTAGATTTGCAGTGGTCTGATACTCCTTCCATTTCAATATGATTGCTTGCACAGTGCTCCTTGAGATGTTTTAAGCTTGGGAAATCTTTTTGTATCCAAATCTGGCTTTAAACTTCTCCACAACAGTATCTCGGACCTGCCTGGTGTGTTCCTTGGTCTTCATGATGCTCTCTGCACTTGGAACAGAACCCTGAGACTATCACAGAGCAGGTGCATTTATACGGAGACTTGATTACACACAGGTGGATTCTATTTATCATCATCAGTCATTTGGGACAACATTGGATCATTCAGAGATCCTCACTGAACTTCTGGAGTCAGTTTGCTGCACTGAAAGTAAAGGGGCCGAATAATATTGCACGCCCCACTTTTCAGTTTTTTATTTGTTAAAAAAATTTGACACATCCAATAAATTTCATTCCACTTCACGATTGTGTCCCACTTGTTGTTGATTCTTCACAAAAAATTCTAATTTTATATCTTTATGTTTGAAGCCTGAAATGTGGCAAAAGGTTGAAAAGTTCAAGGGGGCCGAATACTTTTGCAAGGCACTGTAGTTGCAGATGGCACAGCACTTCCTTGGGTGGATCTTCTACTTTCTTGCACTCGCATTGCTTTAGCTTTGGCCCCAGGCTTTACCTCAGCTGGAGCCAACAACTTGAAATGATGTGGTTTGGGACCACTGTCATGCTCCACCACACATGGTGTCCACTTCAGGGGGAATGTTCTCTACCTCAATAGAGCCTCCTGTGGCTCCTGTAGGTTCTTAGCAGTTTTTTGTAACTCTCCTTTTTTTTTTTGTCGTCAATTAAGTACACCTGCCGCACGCATCCACTCCCTGCCTCCCTCCCATGATGGCTACTTTCTGCCCTGAGAAATTCAGTGTCTGCTGGTGATTTATCCATTGATGGAGTGGCATGTTGTCTCATTGGGACACTCATAGTACAAGATTTCTAATAAGACTATCAAACATATTTATTAATAAATGGGATGTCCCAGATGAAGCTGGGAGCATAGAGGGCCAATTAAACAAGGGTGTGTCCTTCCTCACACAGCAGGGGGTTATTACTGATTCTCCATGATGATCTTCTCTAATGAATGTGGAGATTCTTCAGACTCACAAGAAAACCGGGTACCGGATTGAACTGTATAACCGCATGGCCCGAAGGCTGTCCGTTGGAGTGGCTTTTCTTTTAGATATAGAAGAGCCCTAATTGTAGCTGCAGAGCTCGGAGAATGGGCCCGAGGATTCACTGCTGTGAAGAAGAAATAATTAAGACATGTGGGAATTGGAGCAGCACTGTAGTTTGACTTTGTGTTTGTGCTTACATGCTGATTAGATGTTTGTGTGCACTTCGGAGTGTGTAATTACTGGCCTCTAGTTTAGTGCCAGCCTGTGCATCTGTTACCTGACTCCTTCAAAGCCTACATAGCCAAAGGAGTGGCGACCAGCAGTCTGTGAAACTAGATACTATTTAAATCTTCATCTTCTGTTTAAGACTTGTGCAAACACGTCCACATATCCACAGGGTACATGGGGAGACATAAAATTCTGAACTCACCGTATCAGAGCTGAGCTATTCTGCATCTCTGCTATAGCTACGAGGAAATGGCCTTAATGTGAACAAACTACCGGGAATAAAGATTGACATTTGAAATCTCTATATTTACCATGCAATTTGTAATTGCATGTGTAGCACCATTTGCGCTTCATCGGCCTTGGTGATGCACTGAACTGATGCTGAGATTTTCGCTCTGTCTGGACCAGCCAGCAGGGAAGACAGAGTAATGACTAGTATTTAGACTGCTGTCAGGCCACTGTGCTGATAACAGTATGGGAGAGGCTGTGGAAATAGACGGTCACTCCTTCAATTTGACTCCCATGTCCACAGCAATACCCAAAGCACACACAAGGGAAGCTAAGATGAAGTACAGGGGATCTTTAGATGGACAATCTAAATATTTTCTGCCCCTTGAAGGTTTCAGACAAAGGAGACATAAACACTGTTTTTCTTTGTGGTGTGTGATGGAACCACATGAACACAATGAAGTGCTACTGTGAGCCAGAGCATTTTTTTTTTATTTGGTCTCTCAGCTTTGAGACTCATATTCATCACTCACTGTTCTCTGTACCCAATTGGTTCTGGGTCTTATTTTTGTAATTTTGGCCTGCTTTCCCTGTAATGATCTGGTCTGAACTGCATTTGCAGCAGTGTAACAAGACCAGGTCAGGGTTTCCTCTTCCTCGTTTCCTCTTCCTACCACTCCCTCCATCTTATCTGGGAAGATACAGATACATTTGCAAGCCAGGCAAGAGACAAAACCTCTCTCGTGTGTCCAGGGACTGCCCCGGGTGTCCTCCTGGTTACACATGCGCAATACACCTCACTTAAGTATGAAGGAGGCATCCTTATCAAATGCCCAAACCACATCAACTGGCTCCTTTCAATGCAGATGAGCAGCAGCTCTACTCTCAGCTCCTCATCCCATCTCTGAAGGTGAGCCCAGACACCATTCAAAGCAAGCGCATATCTGTAGCACATGACTGCAGGTGAAGGCAGGAATGTAGATTGCCTTCACGCTCAGTTCTCCACAGACGGGTTGAGTAAAACCTCATGCTCTCTCAAGTATCCTACTGTGAGGTAAAGAGTTAGGCTAATATTCCCCAACCAGGATGAAAACTGCATTGTTCCAAGGAGGCTGAGAAGTGTGTGATGCCCCTGAAATTAGACCCTAGACTCTAGCAGTAGACCCTGCTGTCTCTGTGGAAGGTGTATCTATCTGTATATGTATTTCTGTCTATTTAATAAAATATCATATTTGCTTGTTTACCTTCTCACTTATATGAACTCGAGTGGCATCTCATTCTTAAGCCATAGGGTTCAGTATGATGTCAGCCCACCCCTTGCAGCTGTAACAGCTTCAACTCTTCTGGGAAGGTTTTCCATAAAGTTTAGCAGTGTGTTTATGGGAATCTTTGACTATTTTTCCGGAAGCGCATTTATGAGGTCAGACACTGAGTACAAGAAGGACTGGCTCACAGTCGCCACTCAAAGGTGTTCTATCAGGTTGAGGTCAGGACTCTGTACAGCTTAGTCAAGTTCTTCCACACCAAACTCACTCATACATGTCTTTATGGACCTGCTTTGTGCACTGGTGCGCAGTCATGTTTGAACAGGAAGGGACCATCCCCGAACTGTTCCCACAAAGTTTTGAACATGAAATTGTCCGAAATGTCTTGGTATGCTGAAGCACTAAGAGTTCTTTGGAACTAAAGGGCCAAGCCCAGCACTTGGAAAAACAACAGAAACAACCCCAGCACTCGGCACAATGCAGTCACACAAGTATCGTTCCCCTGGCAACCATCAAACCCAGACTTGTCCATCAGATTGAGACAGAGAAGCATGATGCGTTACTCCAGAGAACACGTCTCCACTGCTCTAGAGTCCAGTGGTGGTGTGCTTTACCCCCCTGCATCTGACTCTTTACATTGTGCATGGTGATGTAAGGCTTGGATGCAGCTGATCGGCCATGGAAACCCATTCCATGAAGCTCTCTATGCACTGTTCTAATCTGAAGACCACATGAAGTTTGGAGGTCTGTAACGATTGACTCCGCAGAAAGTTGGTGACCTCTGCACACTGCACCTCAGTGTCCTGAGAGCAACCCAATATTGCACAAATTTTTATAGGAAGTGTGTGTGTATACATGCATACATACATACACACACTACTAAATTAAGTAAAGAAAGAGGACAGGCCATCATTAATTTAAGAGGTGAAGGTCAGTCAATTTGAAAAATTTCAAGAACTTTGAAAGTATCCTCATGTGCAGTTGCAAGGACCGTCAAACATTATGGTGAAACTGGCTCTCATCAGGACCGCCCTAGGAAAGGAAGATCAAGAGTTTCCTCTGTTGCACAGGATAAGTTCATCAGTGTTACGAGCCTCAGAAACTGCAAGTTAACAGCACCCCAGACCAGAGCCCACCTAAATGCTTCACAGAGTTCAAGTAGCGCACACATCTCAACGCCAACTGTGTAGAGAAGACTGTGTGAATTTGAATCTGGAAGTGTGATGGTATTGGGGTGCTTTGCTGGTGACACTGTTGGCAATTTATTCAAAATCCAAGGCACATCAGCATGGCTACCACAGTGTTCTCCAGCGATATGCCATCCCATCTCTTTTGAGCTTAGTCATTTGTTTTTCAACAGGACAATGACCCCAAACACTCCTCCAGGCCTATGTAAGGAGTTTTTTTGGCCAAGAAAGTGGGTGATGGAGTGTTGCGTCAGATGACCTGGCCTCCACAATCATCTGATCTAAAGCTAACGGAGATGGTTTGGGATGAGTTGAACTCCAGAGTGAAGGCAAAGCAGCCAACAAGTGCACAGCACCTCTGGGAATTCCTTCAATACTGTTGGAAAGCCACTTAAGATGATTACCTCGTGAAGCTAATTGAAAGAATGCCAAGAATGCGCAAAGCTACAATCAAAGCAAAAGGTGCCTACTTTGAAGCATCTAAAATCTAAAACATATTTTGGTTTATTTAACACTTTAAAGTTTACTACATGATTCCTTATATGTTCCTTCATAGTCTGGATGACTTGAGTATTCATTTACAATGTCGGAAAAAAATAAAAACATTGAATGAGAAGGCGTGTCCAAACTTTTGACTGGTACTGTATACATATATATTAATTATATGAATAACACATGGGCTGGGTGACCCAATCCTGGGATTATTTAACATCTTTTTTTTTTTTTTTTGGACCAGTTAGGTGGTCACCAACCAGGCTTCATTTACTGGACTTTACTCCAGTAAATGAATAATGAAAACTGAAGAATAAAGGTAATCTGATCAGTACAATTAGACATAAGCTACAAAGGCAGCTGGCAGATTCCATCCAGCTCATGAAAGTGCTAGTGCACAAGCTTTCCTAAAATGGGTGAGGATATGAACAGGATACATGGTAACTTTAAGAGAGCAGACATACTGTAGACAAGAGCAAAGAAATGCACAGAGATATATGTTTGTTTTTGTTCATGGCAAGTATCTGGGTGTGGCCAGAGGTCTATTGTTGTCCACACTCACTCACTCAGCCACATTTGCATGTGTGCACGTCATCACAGCATTGCTGTGTAAAACAAAGGAGAACTACAGCTGATAATTCCCTGTATGCTCCACTATGAGCCATCTGACATTTTTACTAGAGATTTAGGGATGTAAATTATAAAGTGATGTAATTTAGAGGCTATATCAGACTCTAAATTATATCACAATATTTTAAGAAAATTTGAGATAATACTTCTGACTATATTAAAATCAAAAGTAGTGAGTGATGTATTAATGGGTCCTTCCATCCTCAAGGCATCATGGGTCTTCTTTTCAGCCATCTCCAATTTGCTTAAAAATCTTACGGTCCAACTTTTTATATATATAAAAGTTTTTTAATGGTCCTTTGACCCACTTCTAGCATGCATAAAAATGCAAAAATGTCGCATTTTTGTATTACGGTTCTTCCAACATTCATTCTGCCAGCCAGCATAGTGATCACTGCTTGCATGTGGCAGTCCCAGCATTAGTTAGGGGTTTGGGTTAGGGCACATGTGTCAGACTCAAGGCCCGCGGGCGAGATGATTTCATATGGCTATTTTAAATGGCCCGCGGGTAAATAGCGCTCCCACCACTTATACTACAAATCCCACAGTACTGCACAGGCCAAGACCTGTGTGCTAACCCGTTTTCCGTGTTGCCAATGACACATTGATTGATCTCTTTGATCAGCGGATAAAAATATTGTTCAGATGTCTTGGTATTGCATGTGCTGGGGAACGGTAAGTCATGGTGTTGCTATAGCAGTGATGTCACAATATGACATTTTTGTATTATTTAGATTTTACCAGTTACTGCAGACGATATGATGTGGCACAGCCCTAATTGTCACATTGGTATTATACATGTGCTATCAGGAGGCAGCATCCAACCAGTCAGCTGTTATGTTGTAGTTCATGCCAAATCCGGCTGCTTTCACTCGGTGTTTTATACAGACTACCAAACCTGACAGAGAGCAGCTTTTAAGAAAGCACAGCAAGGTGGAATCCTAAGGCACAGCTGAACTTATACTCAAAACAGTCATTACACTCAGGCTCAGATTTGTGGTGCTCTGACCCAGTGTTTTGCTCATTAAATAACTGTTGTACTGATAGTGGGAATTTTTTTTTAAAATCCTCTTATTAGTCTTTTTTTTTAAACTGCTAACTGCAAGCAGCAGGAGGCTCATGGGGGCTGGGAGGGTCTCCATTGTGTTTTTAGTGTAGCTGTCCTCCCCCTTGTATTGGAAAAGAGGGGGTGAGAGATGGCCACACAGTATGAACCAGCCCCACACTACCCCCTCCTGTACTTTCCCAGCCTTCCTTTTCCTGCCACAGGGGGAGGAGGACAAGGCCACAAAATGGGACCACTGATCCGTTTTGATTGTGCCACAATGGTTGGAATGAGTCATAAATCAAACCCCTGACCTGTCCCAGCTCCTATCATCCTCCCATATACATGTGACAACAACTGCATCCTCTTCTGTTTTCACTCTGGCGTGGTTTGCGCTGGTTGTACTGGGAATTTACTGGAACTGTCATTGTGTACACATGGATGGGTGAGGTGCACCGGTGACATCGCCAGCTATTTTTTCATAGTGGGTTTTAGCTCCTGGCCCTGTCATAACACTGAGTGGGAGCTGCATGTGCTTATCAGTACACCAGCAGCTGTGTACCTGATGCTGTGTAATCTCATCGATACTTTGACCAGCACTGCTCAAGCCCACAGCTGCCTGAACAGCACAGTGTTTTAAGATATATGTTAATATGCCCCCCCCCTATTTTTTTTGCATTAACACCTACCTTATTTGTACAGTAACTGACCAAAGAATTAGTTTTCCATTTTGTTTGTGTTCTTCTGTAACACTTGAAGCTATAACTACCTATGTTATTTATTTAAAATACAGTTGTGTAACTCTTCAGTCTTTATCATGCTCAAATTCTGAGAGAAAAATATTTAAATCAGAGTCCACCTTATATATTCACTTCAGAGGAAGAAGGAACCTTTAAGCTTGATAGAAATGGGGATTTGATTCACAGTGTGTTGCATATTAATGTTGATTGATTTTGGGGGAAAAAATTGTGATAACATCCAGCTCTGTATGTGGAGATATGTCATCATTATGTCCTATAGTATGTCTATTTTTAAATAATAGGTTAGATATGTATTTCTTTACAGTATAACAGTCTCTGCCTTCACCCTCAGTCAAATTCAAGACGTTTCCATAAAAATATCTGATTTACAAAATTATATTACCTTATTCGTGTGCTTTTACCACTTTTTGCCTTTGACTCTGTATTACATTTTATTGAAGCACATTTTTTTCTTCCAGATTAATGTGCAAATCTCTACAGCAGGGATCCTCAAATCCAGGCCTCGAGAGCCGGTGTCCTGCAGGTTGTAGATGTGTCCCTGATCCAACACACCTGAATCAAGTGGCTGAATTACCTCCTCAGTGTGCAGTCAAGTTCTCCAGAGTCCTGCTCATGACTTCTATATTTGACTCAGGTGTGTTGAAACAGAGACACATCTAAAACCTGCAGGACACCGGCTCTCGAGGCCTGGATTTGAGGATCCCTGCTCTACAGCCATCTCCTGTCATTAAACTTGCCAGCCCCACTACTTATGAAAGCCAGTGGTCAGGGACTAAAGTACACCGTGTCATAAGCGAACCACAGTGTGTGTGTGTGTATGTATATATGTATGTGCTTGTGTGTGTGTGTGTGTGTGTGTGTGTGTGCGTGCATATAAACTTCTTAAAGAGACATGGGGCCTTTTAATTACATTTTGGTATATAGTTATTGCAAAACTGATGGCTGCTCATTTTGCCTCTCAGGGCATGTTTACCTGCCTGCGTCCCTACACTCTGGCTTGTTGAAAGCAAAGTGCTGGCTGCTGCTTGGCTTTCAAGGTCAGGTCACTCAGACTTTGTTTCGATGTGAATGATGCTTTGGGTAAATTCAGAGCAGGGCTGTAGTCCCCTGGCTTCATGTATAATGCGGTGTGTTTTTGTGGAGATTGAGGGGTGGGTGACCCTTGTGCTGTCTGGAGCGTGATGATGAATGAGACCGTTAAGAGTGGAGGTGTGACTGCAGTGTGGTTTTCTTAACAACACACACTCTCTCCTCCACCTTTTGAGGTTGATTTACAGCCAATATGTAATTTCCCTACACCCGTTTACTCTCCAAAATGCCTACTACTGGGTGTGGTTGAGTTTGGGTTTTTTCAAAGCAGATGATTTCATATTGCTGTAGTTCTGTAAATTTTCCCATATTTTAAATAAGATGAGTAACATAACTCAAACATAACTCATCTGTTAAACGTTTGTATGGAGGATGAACTGACGTGCTGCATAAAGGGCTAGTATAAGCTAAATACCTTTTCTTTTTTTGTTTTTCAATAAACTGTGCTAAGCTGCTATTTTATTCTGTTCTGGGAGTTAATACAGATATTGAGCTGAGAATGAGAAAAATGTCCTCTATGATATTGTACATATGTAATATCAGAAAACCCTTAAAGGGAACCTATTCTGCTTATTCCTTGCATCATACACTGCTCAAAAAAATAAAGGGAACACTCAAATAACATCCTAGATCTGAATGAATGAAATATTCTCATTGAATACTTTGTTCTGTACAAAATCACAAAAATCATCAATGGAAATCAAATTTATTA
>JAMQGT020010743.1:0-12109 GCA_024447675.2 Pterophyllum scalare | reverse complement strand
CAAATACAAACGAGGCCTGTTATATCCTCAAGCAGGGAACAAACATCACTGTTTTCACTCTGTAAGGTCACTTACCTGCTGTAGCATGGCATGTGAATCATTTGTTGCAGTTGCCTGAAAATGCATAAGTAGGCATCATCATGCATTATTAAACCATAGACATCTTTTAAACCTTATAAGTTCCCTTGTCCAATATTTACTGAGGGTGGTTCTTCCTCATCTCTCTTTATCTCTCAAGGATTGGCATGGCAACACTGGCTTAGCATTAGCAGGAGAGAGGATGTGTGATCTAAACACACACATCACTTGGAAGCCCGAGTGAAGTCCCAGAGTAACAAAAACCTGCTCAAACTCTTTGAAATGTGAAATTCAGTTCATGCTGGTCTTGATCTCTGCTTCAAAGAATGTGCAATGCAGATGGAAACCACCCAGAGTGATCCATTGTGAATGGATTCGTGTTTGGAGAACATCAATGGGGTATAGCTGCAGGTAAGGGATTGTGGTCCGGACAAAGAATTTTGTCCTTTACCCCAAAGCAGTTGAAAGATGTTAGCAATGGATTGGGGGTATGTGATGACTGGCTCTTTTTTGCTTCAAGGCAAAAAAAAAAAGGAAAGGAAAAGACCTTAAACCCGAGTTCACACTGTGCCTAACTCATGCAGCTCACACAGTGATCAAGACACTAAAAGCCAGGCCTAAAACAAGTCCAAATACAACTCAGGAATCTTCTGTCCCACTGAATTTTAAGTTCAGGTTATTTTCTTATACTGTGAAAGAAATCACCATTCAAAACTTTAAGGTCATCATTGTTTTGAGTAAAAGAACCTTAGCACTTTCATTTTTGGAGGAAATGTGACTTTGGTAATCAGGTCTGTGTGTCACTGAGGTTTGTAACGGAGAACTGGGTAAAGACTGCCTACGCTGCTGGAGTCATAGGCCTCCAAGTCAACATTTTTCCCCAGACCAAAAAAAAATTAAAAAGGACTTAGGTCTGACTCTGGCCTATGAGCAGAATCAATAATAATACTGCTATTAAAGCCTTATCAACATGCAGCCCAAACTCAAATGTATTCAATTAAATGTTTTTTTTTTTAATTCTCAGAATTGTTGTCAGAAAATGATCATTTCTGCTTCCCATTCCACTGTTGGCAACATAATGCTTCCATACAACATGACAATTATATTGTAAATTATGGTCCCCATTAGAGTCATAATGGAGGATAAAACAGGGTCTACATTAAAATTAACTAATCACTTGTCATGGCTGACTAGCAGGCAGTGTTCCTTAGTTTCTCAGTCAGATCCACTCCACTCTTGTCTCGTGTAGTTTCAAATTGTGAAGATGGTAACAGCAACAATAATGTTGTGAGGTTTCACAGCAGGACAGGATACTTCTCTGCCTCTCCTGACTTCCTCGTGCAGTACCACAGTTCCTCTCCTGGCACCTTATCATATTCTTTCTCTGCATCCACAGACAGTGAAACTCCTCCCGACCTTCTCTATACTTCTCTGTTAACACTCTCAAAGCAAACATTGCATTTGTAGTGTTTTCTCTAGCATCTCTTCTTAAACTACAGTAGCTTTAACAACTCTTCCTCATAGCTTCATAGTATGGTGTGGCTTCATAGCTGCCCTCACTTCGTCCTTACTAATCCTCTGCACTTCCTGATTCACTGGCCTCCATCCATCCTCCTCTCTCTTTCTATATTTATCAGGTCCTCAGAGTACTCCTTTCATCTTCTCAACACACACTCTTCACTTGTTAGCGCATTTCCATCTCTATCCTTAACCACTCTAACCTGCTGCAAATCCTTTCCAGCGCAGTCTTTCTGCCTAGCCAGTCGATACAAGTCATTGTTTCTTTCCTTAGTGTCCAGCCTCACACACAACTCCTAACTTCCTAACTGCCAATGTTCATACATCTCATAGGCGGTATAACAAAAAACATTTCTTTTTTTTTTAATAAAATTAAAAAAAAAAACAAAATTTCTTTATAAAAGCAAAACAATTCATTGTTGCTTGAATGTAAGACCAACTTTCATGTGTCAGGAGATAAAGTCCAAACAGACAGAAAATAACAGTGAAAAGGTCATTGCCCAGTTACATCAGCAAATGGCACACAGGCAACAGATTGTAAGACAATCTAATCACCAGATACCCTTTCAGAAGCAAAACAAACAGCACAGACCGCTGGGATGTGTTGACTGACACCCCTAATATCAAGTGCACAGAATAGATGGCTGTTTGCCACTATGACATTTTAAAACCTAGTGGACCAGAGTAGTTCTTTATGAACATGGAAGTAACAGCAGAAATATCCAGAAAACACCATGAGACACTTAGAAAAGTTAATGTGCATAAAATGTCTTCTATTTGCAATAAAAAAATAAAAGAGGAGAGGAGATCTACTGCATCCAGGAATAGAAAATACAGTAAATAAATTACCTAACAAAATGACAAAAATTAATACTGCCTCATGTCTTTGTCAGCTTTATAATTTAAGGAACTTCTAATTTTCCTTAGTGACCTTTTCCATTTTGTAAAAAAGGTTGCTTTGATACAAAAAAAGGACTCAAGTTTCTACCCCTCTTTAAATGAGATAGGTAGAAATGTGAAGGCCAAGCAAAATAAGCACTAGCTCTGCTCACTTGCAATATAAAAAACTAACTCAATCCAAACAGAACACTATCTTGGTCATAATGCTAAATACCAAAACTACTTTAGGCTGTGCTCTAAATCAACTCAGTAAACAGTTAGCAAACCGCAAGCTAAGCTGGCCAGCGCCACTGGCCCAGACTCCACATTTACCAAACAGGTTTCAATATCTGAGTATGTGACAAGGAGTTGGTCCACAGAAGAAGCTCGCTTAAATAAAAGACAATGTATTAAAAATACAATAACAAAACACAAACACAAAACAGGGTTAACATGACACAGAAGAGAGAACCTTGAGTAGTTTATCTCAGCCAGCTTTTACAGCCTTGAAGGCCCAGGTGAGCAGGTCAGGCAGATGACCCTCCCATGTCAGCCATCTGTTATCCAGTAGGGATGTGAACTGCCTCCAACACTGTGGGAGTATCACTGCACTGTTCCTTATCTTACTGCACAACAACTGATAACATGAACATGGAAATGAAACAAAAGTGAAGTTATCAAAGAATAACTTTAAAAAGATTGCTACTGAGGTAAAAGTGCTCCACCTTCAGAATGCAGAGAAGAAGAAGCTGATCAGGCACCTGGAGAAACTCAATACACCAGGATCAACAACACAATTGTCACCGGGATCTTACTCTGGATAACAGAAGGGATCCAGAGTAAGTGGATGTTATCTCCATGGAGCAACAGGTGGCAAAAGGGATCAACCTGGACTGTGGCAACACTGAGGTGTGCCACCCTCTGCCCACGAGAAACACCAGTGAAAAACCAGCTGTTATCATAAGGGTTATAAATAGGAAGCGTAAGAACGCACTGCTGAAAACAAGAGGAAAACGAAATTATATTTTTAATCTTTATACGGTACTTTCTGTATGTTGACAATACACGCCAAACTTGTAACAGTCACAGTTTCAAAGTTATGGGGCCTTTTGACAACTTGCAACCAATAAATCATTAAATTGACCTTGAAGACCTTGGTGAATGTAAGCCACATTTTGTTGGAGTATTAGCATGACCCCACTCTGCACAAAATTTTAATCAGAATTCATTTAAAACTTTTTGAGCTATCATATTTACAAACACTACCAAAAGCATAACCTATTTGGCCGAGGCAGTAAAAGCACTGGTCCTTCTTACAAGGACATTGATTCAAGATCTGTAATTTGGGACAGATGTCAAAAACTGCATTGGCTGTATATGGTATGTAGCTGTATTTCACAGTCATGTAAAACAAAACAGAGAATACTTACCATAAAAAAGGAAAAACATGTTATTTTCATTTAACTTTCACAGTTAGTAGAGCAAATATGATAAGTTGTACCAAAAAAATAAATTTTAAAAAATCATCTAATCCAAATAGAACAAACTTCTCTGATTATAACTGAGAAATAATTTTGTTAAATATATGCATATTTTTCATTTGAGGTCTATTCTAACTACCTTATTGAGACCTACTGCTATGGAGGAGGTTGATAATTCAGGTTAAGCTTAAAATAAACTCAGAATTAACCAATTTAAAATATTTTTGTACATAAAAGTAAACACAGCAAAACAATTAAGAGTAATGTAGAAGGAATTCAGGGATTCATAAGTAATTTCAATTCAATTCAATTATATTTATAAAACACCAAATCACAACAGTCACCTCAAAAAGCTTCATTTCAAGTAAGTAGTCTTGACAAGTGCCATGTACCCATGATGCAATTGGTAGCCCGATACAAGACCCTAACCCTCCTGACCCTAATGGCATGACTGCGACAGGCAAGCAGGGATCAGGCAATTGGAATACTGACTGTCAGAATGAATGCTGCAAGAATTGTAATCATGTACACTGCTCTAAACAATTAAAGGAACACTTTTTAATAGCATCACGTCAGTTAAACTTCGGGGATATTGATCTGGTCAGTTAGGTAGCAGAGGGGGTTGTTTATCCGATTCCCCAGTACATCATCAGTTGTGTCATTAGAAGCCCCCACACTGTCAGGCATGCATGCATACAAGCACGTGGGGCAGGCCATAGAGACTACTGAGTGCCATTTTGAGTCACTGTTATGACATTTTGGCAAAATGGACTAACCTGCTGCATCAGTTTTTCCACTTTGATTTTCAGGGCGTCTTTGAATCCAGCCTCTGTGGCTTGATCATTTGCATCCTTGCGTATCTAACGCATTACCCAGTCCATATCAGTATAGATGTCCAGCATGATTTTTCTTCCCCATTCAGATCTTATTTCAAAGTGTTCCTTCCTCAGTTTTTTTTTAGCATGGTATACTCAAAGACTGGGGATCCTATTTCTCTTTAATGGGCTTCTGTGGCCCACGTAGCTGTCACTTCATCAGCTCTATGTGAAAAAATCTTATCCATGCCTGTCAGTTTAGCACTAGATATTTTTCCTAATTAATCTGAAGGAAGCTGGGCAGGTGTTTGTATAATGGAAGAATAAGAGCTTGTCCATATTTCCCTCATGCTGGAGAAGCAATGGTTTCTCAAATGATCGACTATTTGCTTCTCCGTGAATCACGACTCATTATGCAAAGTGAATCAGGCCCTCGGTGTGGCCAGAAGAATGTCGTGGAGAACGGATTTGACAGAGTCATTCATAAGAGTAGGGACACAGCAGTGTACCAGTGTTGCCAGCGGCACCTAGATGGTAACCAGACTGAACAAGTGCCAAGCATAATTTAAGGACGAGACGAAGACGAGTACAATGAAACCCTACTTTGGGGCTCCAGGACTGTCAAAAATAATCGGACTGACAAACTATTCACAAATTCACTTGCCTGCCTGACCTGACTGCCTGTGAATCAGGCACAGTGTCACCTCAGTACCTCTGTGACCCACAGTAATCTTGTCCTAGAATCAGTGCTCATTCACTGATTTCCATGTTGGAGCCGCTCTTATTCTAGACCCAACATGTATGGGATGGAAAGGGAAATAAACCTTTTACTTCAAATATCTGTTACTTTCAAAGACCTTCATGTTTATCGAATGTCTTTGATCCACTGGTAAAAAAAAAAAACGTACTGACCGTTCAAGTGCTTTGAGTGGTTAGTGAGATATGAAAAGTGCTATTTAAATGATAGTCCATTTCCATGTTTCTACTGATACTCCACGTTTCTCTTTTTTTAACCTTTATTACAAAATGTTCATTGCAGAAATATTTTTATTACATTCATCAGTTTATCCTAATGACTTCACAGTCATCAGGGTAATATCAGAGAAACACAAAATACAAAAATGGCAGTAGGTATGGGAGGAACTGCAAATGGCTGACGTTTCATTATTCTAAATACATTTTTGTTTGTTCAGTTATTTCTTTGTCTTGGCAATAAATCTTATACCACTGGAAAGCCTGTTTATTTCCCCTTCAATGGAGCCACGTTTGTACAGAAAATGCATTTATGGGTTGAGCAGCAGAGTTGAGTATGTGGGTTGTGCCCATGAAAAATGTGCCAAAGCTTCTCTGCTAATGCCAAACATCTTATTCTGCTATTGACTCTTATTTGGTGTTTATTTGATTGGATGATTGAAGTTTGAACAAACAAAACATACTGGGAATTTAACAATTTATTCATTTAACAAACAGGGGCCTCAGTAGCATGCAGAAGAACCATACACAGATACAACAGCCTGGCACCTCCTGCTCCTCCTCATGTCACGAGTTGGCCACACACTGCTGTGAGATGGCATCCCATTCTTAACCAGCATTTGTCAGGCTAATCTACAGGTGTTCATTGGGGTTGAGGTCAGGAAAGCAGGCAGGCCATTCCATCCTCTCCACTCCCAAATTCTGGAGGAAGTCTCTGATAAACCAGCTCTGTGGGGGTGAGCGTTGTCACCTTGGAGGGTAGCATTCAGGCCCAGATTGTGGAGAAATGGGATTCTGCCACTGGTTGTAGAACCTCAGCTCGATATCTATCTGCATTGAGATTGTCTCCAACAATGACAAGCCTGACTGTCAGCACCTGAGCTAGCAGAATGGCAAAACAAGTGTCAATATCAGAATAAGCTGTTTGGCATTGGCAGAGAAGATTTGACAAGTTTTTCATTGGCTCTGAACCCACAAATGCATTTTCCTTACAAATATGGCTCCATTTAAGTGGAAATGATGAAACGAGCAAGATCAATTCAATTCAATTCAATTCAATTCAATTTTATTTATATAGCGCCAAATCACAACAAACAGTCGCCTCAAGGCGCTTTGTATTGTGGGTAAAGACCCTACAATAACACAGAGAAAACCCAACAGTCAAAACGACCCCCTATGAGCAAGCACTTGGCGACGGTGGGAAGGAAAAACTCCCTTTTAACAGGAAGAAACCTCCAGCAGAACCAGGCTCAGGGAGGGGCAGTCATCTGCTGCGACCGGTTGGGGCTGAGGGGAGAGAGACAGGACAAAAGACATGCTGTGGAAGAGAGGCAGAGATTAATAATAATGATTAAGTACAGAGTGAAGTATAAACAAGTAAATAAAGGTGAATGAGAAGAAACAGTGCATTATGGGACCCCCCTCAGCAGCCTAGGCCTATAGCAGCATAACTAAGGGGTGGTTCAGGGTTGTCTGATCCAGCCCTAACTATAAGCTTGATCATAAAGGAAAGTTTTAAGCCTAATTTTGAAAATAGAGAGGGTGTCTGTCTCCCGAATCCAAGCTGGGAGCTGGTTCCACAGATGAGGGGCCTGAAAGCTGAAGGCTCTGCCTCCCATTCTACTTTTAAGTATCCTAGGAACCACAAGTAAGCCAGCAGTCTGAGAACGAAGTGCTCTATTGGGGTGATACGGTACTATGAGGTCTTTGAGATCAGATGGGGCCTGATTATTCAAGACCTTGTATGTTAGGAGAAGGATTTTAAATTCTATTCTGGATTTAACAGGGAGCCAATGAAGAGAAGCCAATATGGGAGAGATATGCTCTCTCTTTCTAGTCCCTGTCAGTACTCTAGCTGCAGCATTTTGGATCAGCTGAAGGCTTTTCAGGGAGTTTTTAGGACAGCCTGATAATAATGAATTACAGTAGTCCAGCCTAGAAGTAATAAATGCATGGATTAACTTTTCAGCGTCAATCTGAGAAAGGATGTTTCTAATTTTATAAATATTGCGCAGATGTAAAAAAGCCGTCCTACATATTTGTTTAATATGTGCATTGAAGGACAGAGCTGTAATAAATTTTGTAACAAACGTTAAGCGCTGCATACACCAGAGTCAGATCACTACCAACTTTGACAGTTTGTTCACAGCCGTGGTAGAGATTAGTAAAAGCAGTAAACTTTGTGTGTGTGTGTGTGTGGGGCTATATTCCACATTTTAAAATATAATGAATTAGCTTTGGTTGAGTAGGAAAGCACAGGCACTGAGAAAGTTAAAAATTTCCTCTGTTCATTCAGTGTTACTATGTTCAGAAGTCATTAATGGCAAAGCCTCACAGCCTTATTCGAGTGTTTGTTCCCACTTGGAATATAAAGTGTCTGCCCAAGCAATTAGGAGGAAATCCGCACTGAAAGCTCATCATCCCTTGGTCATCTTGATTTCTTTATTCCCATTAATCAATACTGACTAACAAGGCAACTAATCATTGCCATGTGAAATTAAGCACTTGCTTCCTTTTCTAATTTTTTATGATTTCTTAAAGTGTTAACTTTGCTGCACAGGACGAGTTCTACTTTTAACAGAAAATAAGGCCACAGATTCAAAGAAATAGCTCTTGTTGCACTAATAAAGTCTTATGATTATGCATATTATCAGGAAGACACTTGGTGATTTCCGTGTATACACATTTTAGACCCAACTTTAAACTTACTGTGGCCTCTCTTGGTGCTGGCTGTTGGGACTGCTATGCAACCGATCTCCACTGGCTGATAACGACTGTACAGGCTCTCAGTGATTCATCTGCCTTTTTTTTTTTTAAGTGTGATTGACCTTTTCCAAACACAGCCACTGGTGGCACCACATTAACAGAGTGGCTGGTGCTGATGAACCGATTTGACACAACTGAACAAACTGATTCAGCGTCAGGCGGTAAGGAAATATCCATATTGTGGAAAGTCATGGGCAAATGTATATGCTACTGAATTAATGGAGACATCTAGGTTTATGGTCAGGTTTCAGGATTGTGCTCCGCTTCATTGCTGAGGAAGCAAAATGCAGAAGCTTGACCACATCTTAACTGAAGAATAAATCTTGTGTAGTACATTTAAAATAATGTACGACTTTATCAGTATTTCTAAGACATTCTGGGTCGTAGTAACATTTTAGAAGGACCCTATTCTACTATAGACTGCATTTTCACACAAACGTATTTCTGTTTGCACCATGTGCCCTTTGTTCTCACTATAACTTGGTTTTTCACTGCAGATAAAGTACTGCTGAAGTTGTGCTGGGAAAGGTGATTGTGCATTTGAATAATTCTCTTTTACAAATGTGCTAGCTACATCTTTCCTCCTACTTCTCTGGCAAGCTACCACATTCAAAGCAGCAAAGATCAGCAGATCAGCAGAAACGTATGATGGCTTCATCTTCAATCTACTCTTCTTTTTTTGTCTTTGTTTGCACCCTGGCTCGTCTTCACGTGGGAGGCAGAGATTTTCAAACTTTCAGTTCCCCTCTTAGCCACAGCGTAAAAATTGATTACAAATGGAGAGGCTTTTAAATTACATAATTATGACACTTAACTGGGAGGCATTTCTAAAACCGAGGAAATTTAAAAGGAACTGTTCTTTTTGTGAGACCTCCAAGATTCAGAATCAGAAGTTACATAAGGACACAGAGAATGTGAAGCACCATTATGATGAGAATGCTTGCAGATTGAGGCTGTTTTTAAGAGTTTATGAGTTGAATTATGTAGCTTTTTTTCTTTGATACATTTTTATCTGAAAAGGAAAGTTTGAGGTTTACAAAATATTAACACGATAATAACAATAATACACGACAGCTTCTTGTATACATGCTTGCAGACTGGAAGCGGTAAGACAATCATTTCTGTCCACCCTTCTGTTTACAGCCTATAGACCCATGCACTGTTTGTTCTTTTCTTATCTATTCCCATCTCATTATTATAAAAGTAACTATATACACTGGAACCTGAGGAAATTCCATGTCTACTTTTCTCATCAAGATTAATGAGGGATGAAACATTGGAGAAAACCTGACAAATTCTGCCTACACTGGGCTGATAAATATGACACAGTTTTATAGCATTTATCTTTTTCGTGGGTTAAAAGAGAAGGTCGGCTTTTCCAGATAATCCCCTCTCTGGCCCAGATAAAGGATCTCAAAGATCACGGGTTTGAGTGTTGAATACTGACTAATCATCTGTCACTTTTTTCCTTTAATAAGAACTCGATTTGGGCACTTTGAGAATGTATGAATACATGAAAATGATATGCATCCACTGTTTATGTAAGTCTGGTTCCACCTGCCACTCCCTCAGAGTTCTAGTCACTGGCATCTAATCAGACAACCTGAATTTAATTTATTGATCTGATGGTGGTTTTCATTTGAGAGCGCCACCTTTAGATGTAGCCCTCTCCCGTTTCAAATGAGATCTAACGTTTGCTTCTCCAGATACCAAACAATTTGTAACGTCTACAGTTTTCCACATGAATTCCAATCAGCAATGCTGTCGTTCTCCTACCATTACATAACATGACGATAGCTCGTACTGCAGACTGGGGAGAACCGTGGATGAGCTGAAGTAAAGCTGGTACAAAGAAGAGGAGGAAATGTCGCTGAGACTGCTGCACAAATAATAATATGCCCTCCTGCCAAGGTGACACTGCATCTCTCACCAGCCCTTTGTCTGGGGAGCCTTCTAACCTGTTGACAAGATGCCAAATCCCACAGCTGAGCTCACTCCTCACACTGATGGATGTTCAAGAGCGGCTCAACACATCAAATCCTCCATTTCTTGATCTGTTATTTCCTTGCTCTAAGTCAGACAGGCGGAGGCAGACAGATCACTTGTCATAATTTTTATTAGCAACAAAACCCAAAAGCAAACAAGTGCTACTTTCCATTCATAGTCTGAGTTATTGCCTAATGCAATAAGATTGCGCCCTATATGATGTTTATAGTTAACAATGAATTAAGCCTTTGTTTCTGCTACAAAGTTATTAGTGTATGAATGTCTGGAATTTAGAACTCCCTGAAACATCTATAATTTTCAACAGTTTCCTTCGACAAAGACAGAATTCAGGAACTGAACTAAAAAGAAAAGGAAAAGGGGGAAAGGCTACATCCCCAGTGAGGACTGCAGAGAGATCGATGGTAATTCTCACTGAAGAATTTGTTCTGACAAACCCTCAGAAAAATCTGACATAAAACCATGACTGATACTAAAGTTTTACTTTCCACAACGTCGGTTTCACAACTTTTGCACCCCCCACAAAGTCAGAAAAAGTTTCACTTCTGACAAGAATTTTCTTTTTCTTTTTCAATTCATCTCTTGTGAAAAATTCACAAACTAGCACAGCGTGCGCAGCCGGATGCTTCTCAAGGATCAGGGGTCCACGAGGCAAAACAAACTGAGCAAGATTTTGTGTTCTTAAACAAAAATAAACTTCAGGAAGGAAAATGTAGCACTTGCAGACATTGGGACAGACCAGACACCTGATAATTTATGTGGTGGATGTGACAGACAAGCTTGGGGCTTATTTTATGAACACAGATGAGATCTTATAACCTTGAATATATTAAGTAGTCACTACGAAAGTCTAAGCACTGACATTACTGACATGAAAGTCAGGTGGAACATTCAATGAACTTGAGCATGACCGACTTGTATTAATAGTCTGAACACAGTTCCTGTACACCTTGGTGGCCTTTTTAAATCTAATTAAGCTCCAAATGTCTTCATTGACTTTAAGTATGAAGAAATGCAAAGGACATGGAAGGGTGAGGAGAGGGACAGTAATTCTCAACAGAACCTGAGAAAGGTTACAAGTGATTGAATGAACTGAAACAGAGACAGAGGTGTGTGTGTGTGTGTGTGTGTGTGTGTCTCCACTGGAATAGGAGGCAGTACAGCCTTGGATTATAGAGCGAGAGGATTAACATCTCTGCAGTCAAGGGATCAGTGTGAAATTGCAAAGGTGTGCCACTGCAATTTCACTGCTCCCTCCTCCAGGGTGTGAAATTTTCACCTGCTATCAGACGCAGACTTCTGCTGTGGCTGGTCAGTTTGTCTGCCTGTCTGTCTGGATCCTTCCAGTTCTGAAACATTCAGACCTTGGTTTTTATTAAAGTTGCATGACTAATGAAGGATGTCAAAATATCAGCTAAATTAAAAACAGATTGAATTAATCCACCCAAGGACTAAGAGGAGATAAAAATGAAAACTGAAAAAAAAGATTCTGTTAAGAACTACCAAAACATTAAAGATGCAAAAACAGCACTCCTCTCGTATCTGATTTAATCGAAGCAGTAGACTCAGTAATGTCTTGTATTGTGTGCAGTGTGT
>JAMQGT020010742.1:0-15659 GCA_024447675.2 Pterophyllum scalare | reverse complement strand
CTCCCTTTAGGGTTCTGTAATCATCTCCATTGTACAAAAAGGGGGGGGGGCTTCTGTTGATGGTGAGAAAGCAAGACCTGTCAGGGAGTTTGTCACATCGTGACTTCAAAAACGATAGGCTACGCCAACAGGAGATTCTTGTTCACATACAAACACCACGAATGATTAATCACAATGAGTGGATGAACAGCTCAAACTGTATGATGTCATAGCATTTGGCTCCTTTATTTATTCATTTATTTTTCTCTTTATACCTGTCGTTCCACTAACTTGTTCAGTCTGTTTCATAAAGCGTTCGCCTCTCTCTCCTCCACTCTTCACTGGTGGCGGTCGGGGGAGCCAGGGGGTGGGGAGTAGAGACTATTAATAATAATAATTGGTAATAAAGGATCATTGTAGCCAATCACCACATGCATGATTTTGGAGTGCAAAGGTGTGAGCATGAACCTGTATTTGTGCACACATTTCTCCACATACCCATGCTGCATATGTCCTGTCATGTGACTATAGGAACTATAGTGTGGCAGATTCAATTTAATATTGTTCTAATAATGATGAGATCACTGTGGTATTGTCCATCCCTGAAGTGATTTTCCATCAGCACAACCCATCTCCTGTTTCTCGAGCTGTTACGAAGGATTGAACTACATATGTTTTTTTTTTTGGTTTTTTTAAATGTAGGTACAGGGATTCCAGCCTGAATCCCAGTTTGGAAATGAACAGAGTGTGACATCAAATATTCATCTGTCCGGGGAATCTAATTGATACAGTTTGGCTCCCATTTCGGTTAGGAGATATGTGTCCTGCCAAAAGATGGGCTCTCCCTCTTTGCTGTGACTGTTGCCTTGAGCTAGGCAAAAAATGGCTTAGAGCAACAAGAGCTTCTTATGGTTCTTACGGTTTTAAATATTCCGGGTATGTTTCTGTGGTTATACCCGGTGTGCAGTAATTTACTGACCTGATCAGGTATATCTCATACTGATAGTGTCGAGTGGACTCTGCACAAAATAAATGTTGTACTTTAAGAAATTCTGTGTACAAAGATGAAGCAAATTCTTTTTGTATTTTATAAAAGGACCCGAGTTTCTTCTTCCTCTTTGCGTGGGGTGGAGAGAATCTGTGAGGTGAATATGCAGTAATCCAGGCTGAACTCGTACAGAAAACTTAAAGGGACGAATGTTGAATAGAATTAAAGCTTTGAGTTGTTTTTCAGTTTCTCAGAGTTAGATAAGATCAGTACTACTCATCTTTGTATATTAAACACACACGCAGCTCATTAGCTTAGCTGAAGCACTGCTGGCATCACGACTTGAGGACGTTATTGCTCCCAGCCAAGAAGGAGTCTAATACATAACCTAACATGATGCTGCAATTTGTCATTTTTACACTTATACATATTAAACAAACAAGATATGATCTGTTAATTATTGTGCTTTAAAGGTGCTGGTAGTCAGATTATGTTACCTGGAATTAAGCCAGAGCCACGCTAAGGTAACTAGGTTCTGGTTCATATTTACCGTGACAATATCAGAAGAATTATCAGTCTCATTTATTTCTTGGAAATCAATTTGGTGTGTTTTTAAAGGGTCTGCCTGCAGTGTCCAGCTATTCAAGTGGATTATTAAGATTAGATTTGTTCTCCAAACTTGTTTCCCTTCCCGCCTCAGAGCCGACTGCCTTGGCAGGGCTGATAAGAGTTCATTTGCAAATATATCAAGCTCAGCCTTACTAAATGAGCTTTAAATAAGGTGTGCATGCATTAAGATATTTATGGAGTTTGTAATGTATCCCTGTGATAAACCCAGTGGATAAAAATGTTGAGGATCTTTGTGTGAAATGTAGAAAGCTGTGTTTAGGCAGCACTCCTTATTCCATCACCCTGGGAGTGTTTACCTCCCTCTGCCACTGTCCTCTTCTTTCCCTCCCACACTTTACACTTTTCCTCCTCCATTACTCACTGTCTTTTTCCCAGATGGATGGTGCTTCTCATTTTCACATTCATCCCTCTTGAAGGCGAAAGCAGTAATTAAGACCGTAATGCTTGCTAGGGAAAATAAGCTCATAGCCATTGGTTGTGAATGGTCAGGCAGGGGCGGCAGCTACTGCATGTCACTAAAGCATCTCCTGGGAATCTTGTCATCAACCAATTACCTGTGAGCTTTGGTGGAGTGCGTCTTTTGCATATGCATCTTTCTCATGCTCTAGCCATTAAAGATAGCCCAGTGGCAATGAGCTGTCACTGAATTGCTTTAAAAATGAATTGGTTTGCCCCCCCCCCCACCCGTGTGACAGACTGTTCTCAAGCTGCCGGTGAAACATGATTTAAATCAGTTAATATTGGATTTGTTTGTAGTACTGGAGTTTAATGCATGCCGATGTGTCATTTAGCCAATGCCAAACACAGGATTGTAAGAGGAAGATGGCTAAATACTTTACCTGGCATGTTCATACTGAGATGTGCTTCAGACTGTGCAGATTTCTAAACACGCAGGCTTCTACTGTTAGTTAACCTGTCCACTTTTTTCTCATCTTCAACACTTTAAGTATCTACCAATTCACTCAAGTGCACAAGCTGTTATCTGTCACTGCAGGAGCATCAAATAAAGGACATTTTAGAAAAAAAAGTAGGAACCGTGGACAAAGTTTGACACACGTGAAAGTGTGCCTTCTACCCTAAGTCTCTATTTCAGGAGAAAAACTTAGCCATGGCACCTTTCTTAAATTAGGCAGGATGTTGATCTTTGACCCTATGCCTAACATTTGTTTCAATCCTTCCGACTGAAATAGAATCATGTAGTGTTTTCAATTTCTGTCCAAATGAATTTTCTCCCTCCTACTGACCCAAGCCACAGAAGGTTTCTGCTTGTTGCTATATTCAGCTTTAGAAATTACATGTTGTCCTATAAGTACGTACCTCACAACATATTTACAATGTAGTCAAAGCTCTCTCTATATTACAACTCTGCTCCTTTCACTCATTGCACGGCTTGGATTCAGAATGGAACGTTTTTACATTATGAGGTCAGCCAGTAAACCTGGACCATAAATGAAGTCCTACAGTTCATACAACACATCAGAAATTAAAGTGTGTTACCACACGTTTAGCTAGAAATTGAATATAACTAGAAAACAGTAGCTGTCATGAAGCATGTATATGCATGGTCCTTACTGGGAGTCAAAGTAATTTTGGTGGTACTCTATTCTGGCCATATTTATATTCTTAAAAACTTATATTTGTGGTGTTTAGTTTTAGTTTGGTTTTATTTGGTTTTCACAACAAATATAAATTGACATGGCATAAAAAAACAAAACAGGATTGCACAAAAACTTGTAAACACTCATTTCCATTGTGGTCCTAGAAAGCACTCAACAACAGCAGAAAAACACAAAAGTTAACAAAAGTAAAAATAAATAAGTGTTTCTGGTGGCTCAGCGTCTTAAACTGCACGACTGCTACCGCCACCATCAGACCCACATTTTCACTGGTGCACAAGAAATAACGCAGTTCTAATCTAACACGAAAAGTGAAGAGTTTCTGGAAGCTTTGCCACCTTAAGACAAGACTGTTACTGTTCCATTTCCAGTTATTAGACTGTATCTGTTCTAGCTCTGAACAAGAGGAAAGGACCCCATCGCTATCACACACAACCAAAGAACATTTTCCCTTTTATGATAACAGTTTGAGCACAATGGTGAGACTGCTGGCAGCGTTTCAAACTTTGAGGAGCAGAGCAGTACATCCACGCCATGTTTTCAAAGAATTGTTTCTAGATTGCTTGATACATTTTCTTTTGATGACTGTACTGTAGTGTGGTGACATCCCAAGAGAACGCACCCTAACCCTAAAATATACACAAACCCACTTGGCTGGACATGGTATATTAGCAGTTCATTCCATGAAGAATTAGTGGGTTTAAACCACTGAAAAAGTTCAGAGGGAAAACATGTCAAAACAGGGCAGCATCATAACTGTGGCTTTCACAGAAATAAGCCTCGGAGGCAGAGTGATGAGAGCAGCGATGTCCAGGTCAGACAGAGTGAAGAGACAACGATAAATAGAAAACGGAAGGAGTTGCCAGAGAGAGTTAGAGGGAGAGGAGAACAAAATGAGACCAAATGAAAGGGATGTGCAAGAGTGGAAAACTGAGTTGTGGAGGAGGATAAGAGTCTAGTCAGAGTGGGAAATGAACCCTGTGACACTACTGGGGAAACTGGCAGACTCTTCCATCTGCACCCTTCATTGATAAAGTGATGCTTTATCACTTTATCGAGGGCGATGTTGTCTTCACACACAATCAACACTGGATGGGGAGGCCACCTGTCTTAATTTGTCCTTACAGACAGCTGTTTGATGCAGTATCACAGGTCTGACAACATTGTGGGGTTTCTGTCAGTGTTACACAGTTCCTCTTATTCTTTTTACTGGTGACGCTCAAAAATATAGAACGGGTTTTCAAAACAATACACTTTCGGGGTTGTATGCGTATACAATGCTCCATTTTACACTTTAAATATTTTCACTTGCTTTTAGTTTGCAAGGCAACTGTACATCCATCTGCTTTACAGCTGATGTTAGTATTTGTATTTTTTAATTATTGTTACAGCTTAAAGGAAATGAAGTCTTTACTTTGGATTTACAGTATGAAAGCAGTTCTTTGGCTCCTTGACTCAGATATATTCTCTAATTCCACCTAACCTTCCTGCATATGTTAGAACACTAATCAGAGATCCATAAATTGTTGTTCAGTCCTGGAAATGCTTCCTGGATCTATTTTTGGTCAGAATAAAACCTTGTTTACGTCATGGTTGGCAGTTCGGGGTATAATTAAAGAGTCTTGTCAGCTCAGCATGCCAGAAATGTACTAAAATTTTCCGTCACTGCTAAGAAGATAAATCGGAACTCAAATCTGAAAACCCAGGTCAATTTTGTTATACACAAATTACTCATTAGAGCAGTTTGATTGCAACTGTGACTGCCTGCTTTACAGAAACATTTGTTCTTCTATTATTACACATATATTAACATGCCTGGGTCTGTCCATGCTTTACCACACCCTTAGTGGCTGTGTGACAACTTTACGCTCTAATGTTTTGGTACAGAGAGCTGAGTGACCTCGGTCTTTTCTTCCGATTGATTTTGAGGTGCAGCACTGTAGCATGAAAATACTGACCAGAACCACTTAATTGATCTCCTTTAGCTCTGCTTGTGCTCTGGAAGTCATTTTACTTTGATGGTCAACATTTCTTTTTCCCCAGCTGATTATCCTCATAATAATTGATGTTGTTATCAACCACTGCATACAGTTGAATATGAAGTTGAGTTAGGACAGTTTACCTGTACGTCCTTATGCAGGTAAAATTGTTTTAAAAGCTGCAGAAGTATTGCACTGCTTCCCCCCAAAGTCTCCAGATCTCTACATTGCAATGTAAGCACAGCACGAAATTAAGCTTCATTTGATTTCTTTTGTGTATGGTAATTGTCAAATATGGAATTCAGATGGATGGATTTCGCTAACATACAGCATATCTGAGTCTGCACATGTGTAGGCCTGCCATTAACCATTGCTGAAATCCACTTTGCATGATGTAAAGTCATTCACAGTCCAGCAGAAATTTCACCTCATCATAAAAGGCAACTAGATCACAAGCAAAGTGTTCAAATGGAATCCCATTATCCCTGCATGAGGAGTAACACCCTGTGACTGAGGGATCTACTTTGTAACCGACAGTGTGAGCTACATAGCTGCAAGGCCTGTGCAGCAGCTCTTACTGTAGACCAGGTTCAGCAGATGTTGGTCTCTGCACAGACAGAAGTGGCATCATAGAGCAGCCAAGAGACACAGGCAGTGGCAGCTTTAAAACTTTTAATTAATGAAAAAAAAAATCTGTTCTTTGATTATAAAATACTCCAGTGGCACCGGGGGTAACTGAATCCTTAACAGTGGCAGGGCTACAGCTACAGAGGGAAGCACTTGACATCTGCACAGTGGATGTGTCTCAGCAGTGTGTTCTACTCTGTTCTGGTGCTTGACAATTATTTTGTATGGAGTTGATTTTATTCTCGCCTTATGCGCATGGGTGAATCTGACATGCATATGTTGCTGGTAGCTGTTTCATGCATTATGCATGCTCAATTCACAGTATGTTGGCATGTAATGATGGTATCCCTTGTGTGTGGAGCAGGGTCTCATGAAGAAGCAGGCTGTCAGCATTAACAGTGACTGTGCGAGTGCACCTGAATGCTATTGTGTCTGGACTGCATCCAAATGGATTTACTTAGATCTGGTTTGTAGCTGTGAGGGTTAACCTGACACATGTTTGCAGGTGAGGCGGGCTCTATTATCCTGGTGCGCTGCTCTGTCTGCATCAACATTCAACCTGTTTGACACTTTCCTTGCTATTTAATGGCAGATAACAGGATTATCACAACAGCTGGGTTCCTAAGAGGGGCCACGGTGCCGCGGGTGGGGTTTCAGATATGGGTGCTCACTCATGACTGATGCAGGCTTGTGCTAGCAGCTGACTGAATATGAGCTCAGTGTTGCAGTTATTCCATCTAAGCCTCGTGCATTAAATCTGGCGAGTTATTTCCTCTGCGTGCTGCTGGTAAGTGGTGAAATTCAAGAAGAGAAAAGAACAGGCTTATTCCCACTGAGGTCAGCTTATTTAATTTACACACAGAAAGAGGAGTTGTCAAACAGATTTGTATTCCGCATCAAGCTCGCCTCTTATTAAACACCATTTGTCTGTGTGATGTGTTATTTGACGATATCCAACAATAACTTGTGAAGCAAAGTGAATTAACCTCAGCTCGTCTTGTAAATGAGATCATCCTGACAGAATTCCATTAAAGTGAGAACGAGATGTGTTCTTAGGGGCCGAACTGAGAGATGAGCAGTAATACTCATGGTTGATCACTGGAGTGTGAATTCCTCTACTCTGCTGTGCTGAATCAAATTCATTTCTTAGTGCTACTCTTCAGAGTGGTAATATCACGCAGTCGTGCTTTACAGCTTGTTGCATCTAGTTTGGCAAATGTCCAGTTAAAGACGCTTTGACTTATAACTTCCATGGCATTAGGATTTCATATCGAGGCTCAGTTAAAAATGAGACGATAAATCTTAAAGGGTTCACAGTGTTGGAATTTCGATATAAATGCTCTTAAATACTCATTGGCAACATTAGTTAAACAGAAGAAAAATGACATTCATTGCTGATTATAGTTTTTTTTTTTAACATTAAATTCATCAAAATGTCTTAAATACCAAGATACTTATTATTTTTACTGGCACTGTGCCTTGCTTCCTTTTGCACTTACAAAGGAGATACAACAACATTAAATCCTTATCGAGTGGTCTTTGCACTCAACAACTGTTGCCCCTGAAAGGTTATTATATCAACTGCTTTGCTGGAGTTTATTGTAAGCTTCTCCTAGGGGAGGCAGGTGGATAGTATGACTCATAAAATCAGCCGGATTAATGTGCTGCTAATGGTGGTCAAAATGTTCTTACTGCCTTAACATTTGAAGTCATAACTAATCAGGAATGATTGCATGTAACTTTCTGAAACTACACAAAAATACATTTTCATAAAGTTGTATGGTGCATCATAGTTGTCTTGTTGTTGACCCGCCTTTTATGGTATTGTCTGCTCAATTTCAAACCTTGAATGCTTGTTTGCTTGCAAGAATGAAGTGTAAGGGTTCTTGTCTTGAGTTCATGTACGCCCTTACCAAAGTTAACTATATACACTGTATGTGAGAAAACTGTTGATGGTAGTTTGTATGGTTTTTGCAGGGCTTTGTAGTAGGATGCATTAAAAAAGCAAAGAAGAATCTTGTGGTTCACCAGAATGAAAAGCTGAATTGAGATGTGCAAGAGGGGATAAAAAGGATGGAGGATTAAGATGTAGCCAGAAAGACGGAGACGTTGCAGGATTTTGACACATTACAGTAGTGGGAATGTGTTTGTACAGGCTAGACCAGAAGATGGGAGAGAATTCATGGTTTGACAGTGTTTGGTCAGTTTTTTTCTCTTTCCTAGGGCGGTTCCTGTGGTCACTCCTCTCTTTTGCAGGGCCCCATTGCGTTATTGGATGAGCCCTCAAGGTCACAACAAACAAGGCCCGCATACAACCACATAATAAGCATTTCCTCCACAACATGGCCAACTGATCACAGAGACCAGAGCTTGGCCTTGGATTAAAACGCTCTCTTTGGCCCTTCAGATAAACACGGTGTCTGGGAGGAAGCAATGTTTTTCATCTCTAATTCTGGCCTTATTTATGGGCGACTTGGCTGAGGGTTAGTGCGGTTTTGTTCCAGCCAGTCTGACAAGATGATACTGCGGATTGTTTCTGCACAGGACAGGACCAAAGTGGAGCATTGAGTACTACAAAAAATGTATTAATGAATAAAAATCCAATAAATGTATCAGAGAATAAGATGGTCTTGGGATTTCTTGTATAAAAAAAGCAAATGCCTCATTTGCCTTTCTTATTTTCTTACTTGCAGTGTGAGTGATGCAGACCGTGAAAGACGTGTAGACAGGGTATTGTCAGGCTCAGAGTGGGTGTTTTGTGTGTGACTGTTTGCAGCACTAAACACAATCGATCCGCCACGGCTCTGTGTTGTTTGAAAGAATTCCACAGACTTATCTGTTATTTGTGACTAACTACACAGACTCAATATGTGCAATAAAACAGCGAGCTGAGGTACATCTTTGGCAAAGATTAAATAAAAGCATAACTGTGTGTATTATACATGAGTTACAGGGTGAAAATAAACAGCTCAATTTAAAAAATAGAAACAGGCTAAGTTTCCGATGTCAGCTGAAAAATTTCCTCATCGGGAAGGTTTTTTTAACATCTGGCATTTAGTGATCGGCCCTTTACAGGCTCATGATTTTATTTTGTGACAGAATACTAGACTATGCATGCTCCAGTATAATTATATATTTTTTTAAAGTTTATACACTGTACAGTGCTGCAGGAGGTCCTTATATCTTTTGTGATCCGTTTCACTTCTCATTCCTCTTCTCGGAAAGCTGGCAGTTCAAAAATAAAGCAGCCTTGGTTGCATTTGTACTCAGCGTAGGCCTCTGAAGAGCTGTCGACTAGGAAGTGTCAGTATATCTGCTAACAGGAATGCACACGACCACCAGAGTAGGACTAAGAAATGTTCTTGATGCAGCAAAGCAGAGCAGAGGAATGCTGCAACCTAGAGCTTGACATGGAGGCGTGTGTCACACACAAGAAGTTGTGACAGTCCTGCAGTATATGGCATATCTCATCGCCATGACTTGTATTTGAGATGCAGTTCTTCTTCTTTTTTTCTTTTTTTTGTTCATGTATTGTTAACCCTTTTCAGGGCACTCATCGAAATTCAAAATTTCAACCTCAGAGTGTTATTGGAGGGCATAACAAGACTTAATTATTGATGTCACAATTTTCAAAATGTTTAATTTTCATGTATAAAATCAGATCAATGATTTGGGTCGTTAACTGCAAGTATTTAAAAAAAAAAGAATTAGTGAATGTAAATTAAAATCAAAATTTCCCCCCTTTTTTTTTTATGTTATGTTATGTTTAGGTTATGAATATGACTGACTGTAAGATGTCAGATCTTGTAAATGCTTAAGTTTAGGATACTGTGGTGAAGGACTGCGTTGGATTGATTCCACTGGAAGCCGGAACGTGAGCTGCATACACTGAGCATCTTCCAGGCTTTGTTGGGCTTCTGTGTTTTGATCATCTGTTGGTTATTAGCTGGCTAACACCTTGCACACATGAATAGCACAAAACAGCTATTTGAAAGTGTGATATAAATTTATACATAGTATGTTTTCTGTTTATTCTTAAAGGCAATTTATTTTTTAGCTTTTGTTTTTTTTTTTTTGTTTTTTTTCTCCTGAAGGAATTATGAAGCATTTTCAGTTTTGAATAGGCCACCTAAAGTGGTGACGGTAAGAACAGAGTCCATACTGGTATGCAGATTTAATTTCAGGATGGAATGAGATGAAAAAAGTTTGCGGTGGAAAACGACTTTCTATGAATGTAATGAAAAACCTTTTTACAGTGTGCAATTTTCTTTGCCGGTCTGTGTTTCTATACCTGCTTATTTCAGGACACAATTTCTGCCTTTTTGGAGAGAAATATGTCAGACTCTTGCAGCAGCATTGCCACAGTTTGTGGCTGTGGTGACTCCACAATACTCTTTCTCCTATACATCGTGGTATGGAAAACTGTTCATTGAAATATTTAGAATGGAACCTTTTTACTTAATGCAGTTGAAGTAATGCTATAAATGAGTTTTGAATAGTTAAAACTATAAAAAAAAAAATAAAAATAAAAAAAAATACTTAAGAATGTGTTTATTCTTGGTTTATGTGATTATTCAGTGAAAATTATGTTGAAGTTGCGAAAGTTTAGGACTCTGATTTGGTTCCATACTGTGCTATACTGTAGGATCATCTTGGAAAAGTGGGCTCATCTGAAATGCCTTACAGCAGATCTTCAGTGAATAGTTGTATAGTTCACAGTACTAATCAACAAAGTATTTTGCCATAGTAACAAATCTAATCCACCTTTTGGTTTCCCTCTGTGATGCATACTTCAAATAAAGCGGTATGTCCTAACTCCAAAAGTAGATGGCAACCTGTTCTTGTTATAGTGGCTACAAGTTAATGCAGCGTAACTGCAACCCCAGAAAATTGCCACTTAAGATCCATTTGATTGAACACAATTTGCACAAGAGTGTAGCTCGCCCTTTCTGTGTTTTTCAGATGGAAAATTACACTTTCAAAAAATGCTGTCACATAAATAAATGAGTGAGTACTGCCTTCATGTTTTACTGGTTCCTCTGGAATCAGAGCTGTGGGAACACAGATAATTGTTGCTTGTGCAAATTTAAGGGGATAACGTTTGTTGTATTTGCCAATTGCTGATAATTTTAGGACAAGCTCATCAGTAGTTATTAGACAAGTGTTACTCACAAAGCCTTTAATTAAAAGTCTTGGGTTTGCATGGTGCTTTTTAAAATTTTTATTTGTTATTCGTATACAGTTGCTATTTAGAAGCCATTAGTTATTCTCTAAAAAGCTGGCCCCTGGAGACAATGACAAATATTTCATAGCCGGTGGTTTTCGAGGCCAAGACTTCCTGTTGCGTCAGGAACATTTTCAAAAGCCAGAAGAATAAAAATTGTCGTGATGGCCAGTGATGGTCAGTGGTTTCAACACTGCATTTCACTCATCACAATCCCTCATTGAGATGTCACACTTTTACAGACTTTATTGAAAACACCTTGTTTTGCACTGCAGACCAACATTTTTTTCCTTTCTTAATCACTGCTTTTATTTTCTGACACTGAGCAAAGTTTGTTATGATGACATTCTTCTGCTGGTCACTGAAGGCTGCTGAAGATGAAGGGAAGATAATGTGCTCCAATGGAAACTAGTAAACCCCAGCTTTGTGCGCTGAGGACCTTAATCAAGGGCTTCCACTCGTTTGACAGGTAGTCGAGAACAATAGGTTGTGGTGTGCGCGCGCGCGCATGTGTGTGGTGTAATTGCTCAGTATATTGCAGCCCCATAGATTACATCTACTTATCCAATCTAAGTTGCACGACTTTGCTCTGTCATAGTGTATCAGTTGGCTTGGTGCAGTTCTGCCTCAGTCAGGTGAGAATGGTACCTCAGACACTGGAACATCTGGCTGCATTTTAGTGACCACTCATTTGACAGGACGTGAGGAACAACAAAAGGAAAAGGCTGGGCTGAAGTCTGAAAGGAAGCCGCTGCTGCATAACACAGCTGGAATGACATTGTAAAACTGAGCATGATTAAGTGTCATTTTCTGGGTGTCTCCCTAATCAGACTCATTGCTTTCTTAAAGGTGGACACTTCTAGCAATATTTTTTAAGAATGAGGAGAAATGGAAACAAATCTGTGTGAAATGAGAGCTAAAGTAGGAGATGCTGAGGATGAGGAGAAATGTATGGACGCAAAAAAGGGGAGTAAAGTCTTTCCTCTGCATCTGGCTAACAATGTTAATAAACTCACGATATCTGGAAAAGAAGAAAAATGAAAGTAAAATGGTGCACTGACTTTTTTATGAAATAGTTTCTGAAACAGATGTGCTTTAGGACCTACAGATTATCAGTTTTGGAACTCATAATATGCAGCTGTCATATGGGAAACAGATCCTCTGTCAGTTTTCTTTGTATTGGTCCCAGGTCAGTAACCTCTATGCAGACACCAGACTGCGGTGCTTCTTAGACTGTAAAATGAGAAGCACAAGAGGAAGAGCGAATTTTAGAAGCTTCCCAGCAGTGACTTCTGAGGTACTGTGGATACACACTGTAGGCAGCCTGCTGAGAGGATCGTTCTGGAAATGGTTTCAAATTTTTTTGAAGACTTGTTTGATGGGATTTAATGGATTACTTTTCCTATAAAGGTGTAACATTGATTGTTAGCCACATCAGAGGGAGCACAGCAGGGAATGAGTTTAACAGAATTGAGACTGTCCTCTTTAATTTAACAGATGTATACCTTTTACACCGCTGACAGAGGGCCAGTTCTAATGACTCGAGAAGCATTAAGCCTGCACTGTAGCAGAACTCTTACGCAGTAATACTCATTGTCAGTCTTCTCTGGATTTCCTTAAAGAAACAGTGAAGTTCTTTATGACCCATTTCAACTGCTTTCTCAGCAGCATTCAGAACGCACTGCAACATCTGAAAAACACAATGCCTTGGGAGTGTTACAAAACCAACCACATGTGGTGACAATAACAAAATAATCTCTGCTCAACAACCACAGCACTGCATTATTCATCAGTTTCAGAGCTGAATGTGAGCTGAATTGTCAAATTCACCAAAGTCCAAACTTGACAGCCTTTCATTAAACACAACAGTTCATTTATTCAGTCTGTTTAAGACTACACACAAGCTACACTTTCCAGAAGATTTGCCATCAGTGGCAAATATCTGTGACAGTGTAGGCATCTTGCACGGTAATAAAAAGATAATGGAGGAAATGTAAAATCTGCCTGACAGATAACAAGGATGTCTTCAAATTGGTTGAATTTTCTGTACCATTCCTGCAGTTTGTTGTTGGGTTATATCAGCCATGTAAATATTATGTGTTCTGTTTGCCAGAAGATACACAAGTGAGACATTAGGTCATGAAATGACCACCGTTAGAGGCAAAGCCAAAAGGGCGTGCACTTCAGCAGGGTATTTAACCCCATGTTGCTTTGTATGGTTGTTGTATGTGAAATGCCCTGGAGGTACGTGCTGCTAGCTGAAGGAACAAGGCTAGTGTCAAGCACCAATACAGCAGCCTGGATAGAGGTTCTCAAAAATGCTGCCAGGTTGCTGATTACCATTGATTTACTGGCCCTTTGAAAGAAGGCCACGCTGCCACTCATCTAGCACTTTAGCGCTGCTGCTTTGTGGGTAAATCAGGCCTCCCAGCAGAGAGCGCACACACTGTTCCTGAGAGTCGCTTTGTTTTTGTGTTTTTTATTCTGGAAATTGCCCTGCTGCCTGGCTGCATCACCTTATTACTAACTTTGAAGAACCATCATGTGGCTTCGCTCACCAACCTCTGGATCAGTGGAAATGGTTTTCAGTCAATAGTAGAGCAGTCTGTCATGAAAACACACGACTGCAGTGATTTTTATTTATTTAAATTTTTGTAGTAAGATTGCACATTTGACACTGCCTCTTTAGTTCTTGTTCATGCATTTCCCGGGTTAGATGAGGTGCGGTGAAGCATGTGGGTGGGAGACAGACGGTGTTGACAGCGACCCACTTTCCACTATGCTCTCCTGTTGCGAGTGACAGACCTGCAGTCAGCTGTTAGAGTGAACAAAGCTTACCTGCTGTCAGAGTGTGGTGACTGACACGTGCCAAGACTAGTAACCTTAGTTACACTAAATAATAACTTAAATGTTTATGTACCCCCCCCCATGATTTGCAGATCAAAAAAAAAAAAACTTCTGATAGTGCAGTATACAAGCAGAAAGAGAGGTTCATTTCAAATGTACGTGTGGTGCAGTCACTTACAGTATGGGGATGTCGTGGACAAGCCAAAAGCTCCTTTTCCAATACCTTTGAGAGCAAACAGTATTGTTAGCAGATTAAAGTACTGCTGATAAAATCCCCAAAATGCTGCGCGAAGCACCAGAATTTTTCTTTATTTTTCTTTTTTGTTAAACTTCCAGAGTCAACATTTATTCTCATTTTAAATCGTTGGGTTAGAAACAGCAAAGCTGCTGTTTAACAACATGCAGCTACTGCATCTCAGTGCTCTCATTTAGAACATATTACATATTTAACTGCTGGACGTACAACAGTTATCTATAAGTGAGGCTAACTCTTCTTCATCAGCAGTTTAGCAAACTCCATGCCACCCTTTTTTACTGAATTCATTTATAACTCGTGCTGTTCGGCTTTTTGGGGCGTTTTGTCTTCACTTAACCAGACACCGATGTGTTGTTGAAGACACCATATCAAAGCAGTGTCACGAGTTACTCTGAGAGTTTCCACATATTAATGCAGGTTTAGTTGTCAGTAGTTGGTCACAGCTGCGATGATCCTCTTTTTCCCCCTCCTCTGCAGTCCCCGGCTACAACGCCTGATGAGGAGCCAAGATTTGGACTGGCAGGGCACCTCATTAGCCTTCTCCTCCAGTGTCCGCTGTGTCACCTGTGTTCTGGCAGAGACACACAGAGAGCCACTTGGCTTCTGCAAGGACAAACACCAAGAACAGAGAGAGAACTGAAGGAAAAATACACACTAGACAAGTGAACACCTTGAAAAGTTGCTGCTGGATTACAAAGTTTGATTCGATTAGTTTTTTCCTAGATCAGTGAACACATGTTAGAGGGTGAAAATAGTTGTTTGTTTGAGAAATGAGAGCAGAAAAGTTGACTGTAATATTTCCTTCTCATTTGTTTGCACTCAGTCTGTCCAATTAGGAATAAACCGCCGCCTCGAAACAAAGCGTCTCAAAGCTAAAGAATGTGTGTTCACATGTGAACGACACATGGAACTCGCTGCTTCTTGTGCCAAAGTTTATTGGGATTTTTCTGCTGTTCATTCTGTAACAACTGAGAACAAACAATTTCTAAATCTGGAGATGTTTGTTTTTGTTAATCATAAGTAGCGGCTGCTATTCCAACATCTGTCTCCACATTAATCTCGTTTGCGGTAACACTTCACACTGGAGTTCTGTGGAAGGGGAGATCTCTTCTGGCATTTCAGTGCTGCTATTTGATGGCACCCTAGTTTTAAAACGGCAATGCTGATCTGCGCTGAATTTGTTAACGAGAGACAAGATAAAACAATACAGTATTTATTTTATTTATGTTTTTTAGAGATCAATGCAAATAAAATTGAATTCCTAGAAAATACAAGAGGTTATGTTCACATGGGTGTTACTGATGGCCCAGGAAAGTTTGGGAAACAGATCCATATGTTTAAGGTGGTGGTTTATAACACTATGGAGCAGGATTTACTTTATGTAGCTCTGAGGGTCGCCTGTTTCACGAGCATTGAGGACTTATTTGACCACCTGTTGTGGGTTCACTGGTAACTTCTAAACAACAACAGGTGGACAGAAGCACACTAACAAGACCAGGGGAGCAACACTAAA